>JAQGAE010006432.1:0-10129 GCA_034696685.1 Julus scandinavius
CCCTGAGGTTAACTCGTGGTTTTATATAACCTCAGGTTAGCTAACCTTTTATTTAACCTTTGTTGGTGCAACCGGCCATAAGAAAATAAATCAGAACTTCGTGAAAAATGATTCGATTGAAAAGAAACTTGGCACTTACATAGAACATTAGTGTAGGAACAAACCAAAAAATTGTTACAGACATGAGAAAAATCTCGTATTTTTTTTTCATTTTTCAACAAGACGGTGCTCCCGCTCACTGTGCTCAAGAAACCCTTGAACTGCTGCAATGGGAAACGCCAAAGTTCATCGAACCCAACCAGTGGCCACCAAACAGTCCAGACCTTAATCCAGTGGACTACAAAATTTGGGCTGTTATCCAAGAAAAGGTTTACAAATCGGGGATACACTGGGACTCAAAATTAAAGAAACCATGCGTTGTAATGGTTGCGCATATTGTGAGCGTTAGTGCATTTTTTTGTGTTTTGTTAGCTACTCAATGTATGTCCGGATACCATTTCATCTTCTATACTAACCTACAAATGCGTGATCCTTTCTGTATCGGGATATGTTGGATGAACTAATTTGATACATCATCCATTGTGATTGGACTGATCTTGATAGACTTTATTTGAAATTGAATCGGGCAAGTCGAATAACTATTCGATTTCAGTGTGTTAGGACATCCTGACGTTTATTAGACACTGTCATAGGAAGCTTGTTTTTTCTTCTTTTTCATCCATCTTCTGAGAAGCGATTTTCTCTTTCTAGTCTTTTGGTATCCTAGGCAGTATAAGCTGATAGACAAGCCTTAATCTGACAGATGGTCATTGTAAAGTGGTTCTTTGGAGCAATGATGACATGCTATCGTGCCATTTCGTACAAAAATAACGAAATGAAGTCTATTTCTCTTTAAGTACTTCGCAAACTCTAAATGTTTTATTCCTTGTGATACAGAGTGTAAAAAGGTGGTTTTACGTTCTACTTCAGATGGACGCCTTTCTAAAACTATGGCTGTATGAAATGCAAGATTATGCGTGCAAAAAGAAACTAAACATGTTACATGAGATGAATTTTACACACGGAAAGTAATAAAACTGAAATTAAGCATAAAACTGAAGTTTCTTTTCACATTTTAGAAAGATTTCGGAGTTTTCAATCCCAATGGAGTCGTTGTGAATTTGAGGGTATACGTTGTACACGTGACGTACGTTTCTATATTTAATGTGTTAGCTCAATTTGGCAAACTGCATTCAGACAGTTGATTAAAGAATAAACATGGTTGAAAAGGCACATAAAGGTTTACTTCATTACTATGTCTTTCTGGAATTTCAATTCGTCTACTGCGAATTTTCACTGTTAGTTAAATTTCAAGTATCTTTGCAACGAAATATTTATTTTCTTTAAAACGTTTATATATTTTATAATAGTGTTTCCATTATTTAATTTATTTTAATTAACAAGATTTTGGTAATAGATTTTTATATAATCACAGGGCCGTTTCAAGTAGTTGTGTCATATATATCTTAACTATATTGAAATTCTACTTTAACTAGTTGAATTTGTAAAAAGAAATTTCTTCTTGATGCTAATCGACGTGTGAAATTTAACTTTTTTTTCTACACGTTTGGCAAGTTAGTTAATTAATCTAACCGGGATGCTGGCATGCAGTGATTATATTGGCAATATGCGGCAGAAGAGTATAAAAGTTAGAAATCGGTTTCTAAACTACTAATGGATGGAGCGAAACAACCTTAAGTGTTGGATAGAATCAAAATCTATTAAAAATAATGTTATAGTACTTAAAGGAACTATCATGTTTAGGTGAGTGCTGCATGTCCATGGGATGCCATTTATATTTTCTACTTAACTACGTTCGTACTTGATTTATAGCGTTGAACAGATACGTACTCTTTGCCTGACTTCCTTTAGGAAGTGACTTTGCAGTTCAGGCTCTTATACATATATAGTAGAGCCATTAAGCTGTTCTTTTCTCCTTATGAATATGATTACTAAATCTACATAATCTAGCGTGAAAAGTAATATGCAAATGAGCCTGAATGTTTAACTAGCACTCATGCTGAAGTTGAAATTAATGTGTCAGTGGGATCCTCGTTTTCAAAGCCCATTTTGTACACGAAAAGGCTTTTTTGATGCCTCTTTTGTTGGATAACATGAATGTCTACATATTTGTCATGCACTTGCTTATGTACGTGTTCCATTGTATGGGCAACAAATGGTTCGAAAGGATGAGAAAAGAGTGCAGCGTTGGCCTGTGTTTATTTTTCAACTGGCCTCTTCAAATTTTATGGATAGGAATATCTGTTCGTAAGCAAATGCTATTATATACATCCGATAAAACCAGCCAACGTTGATTTAGCTATTGGCTGCACGAAGTATTTCATCCTGAATGTTCAAGGTGACTTGAATTGCTTTGTTCTTGCAAGTGTATATATTTTGCAACCATTTCAAAAGAAGTGCTTAAGTATAGTACTTTTAAACCATTTTGATGAAGTGTATATCCATCTCAGTGAGGTTTACTTTGTGTTTATATTATATTCAGTAGTATCTTAAAATGCGAAGGCTCTTCGTCAGAGCTTTTCAAAGTTTCAACTAACCACATACAAAATGGCGCCACAAATTGTTTGGCACACCAGCTGTTGCTTAAGATGAGATTTTCTCATGTTTTCTTAATGTAATCTCTCTATGATGAAAATCTCTACTGTTTTTTATTTACTCTTACATAATTAATACATAGAACGGTTAATTTTCGACCCTTTAATAAACTTCAGCGGCACACCTGTAAACCCTTCACAGAACTACACAGGTGGAAACACATTGCTCTACAGGTTTTTTGTACATTATGAATAAGAAATTGTAATTTATGAGTTAAAAAGTGTACTACCGTACTACATGTTCTTTTCTCATGCAATTAATTACTTCTAAGTAAGTTGAGATGGAAATGATCTCATAATATGAATATGAACAAGCTGTGCTACCAAATATTTACAGATAGTTTTAACACTGCCAATGAAGGTCTAACTAAAAACTGTTTAGATAATTAAATTTAATTATAATTTGGTCCGTATATATTTGAGATCAAGCTCTTCAAGCTCTTTTATATACCTAGCATAAACCCTGGCTGAAAAATTCGTCGAAATATCTGAAAACTATAGCCAATAAAGTTTAGTATTAGGAATAGGTTGTCAAACTTTGTAAACTTAATTAACTTAATTAACTAAATTAACTTGTAAACTTAACCTAGTTAGGTTAAGTTTACAAAGTTTGACAACCTATTCCTAATACTAAACTTTATTTCTACATTAAGATTGGTAGTCAATCTAATAATTTATAGCTTTTCAATCAACAATTAAATAAAGTTAATCGTATGTGAGTTATACTGTATGGGCATTGATTGTAAATGCATATTCATATCAAATGAGAATTTTGAACAATCTCAATACAAAATTACAATATCTGAGAATTCTAGGAGCAAATTTTAAAATGTTTATTATACAATTGGAGCATTTGAGCTAGTGTTAACGCAACAGTAAATGTACATCATTCAGAGCATTAACTATTACAAATGAATTCAGACCAATACCAAAATATTAATTTTCGTTGTATTTAAGAATGTATTTTTACAATCCGCGCTACTTTGACTACGCTGTGAGCAGAAGTCCATGTTTTCTTAACTTACTAAGTTGACTAATTGTATCCAAAATTATACTTTTAAAATGTATCTACAAATATAATATCATTTAAAGATATACGTGCTCAGAGTCAAACAATTTAAAAAAAAATGGTAAAGGGCAAGTGAATACCTTGAAAAAATTGTTTGATAATCCACTTTTGTCCATTGGTTAGAATCTAAAACGCATCCATGTCAGACGCATCGATTTTATTTCAGAAGACCAACATCTCTTTAAGGAACTCCATCCGTTATGTAGCTGTTTGCGAACACCCATTTTCACGTCCAATCCAGTTCATTCAACGTGACTTCCCTGTTAAAAGTAACTTCTGATGTGTCAAATGTGCTTAAGATGGATGTGTTTATTTTCTTAATGGCTGGCTTTAGACATTTTATTGACTAGCTTAGCCTCCCGATACACGTGCGATGAAATTTGGCTTTCATTCATACGGGTGTTCGGTTTGCTTCTTATCAACCTCGGATTCGTGTAATTTAATGGATGATGTGTATGATAGAAACTGACTGTTTCGTTGTCTATTTTTGTTTGCTTCATAAAAGTTTTCTTTTAACTGAAATTCATTTTTAATGCTTTTTGGTCACCTTGAAGATTCCTCCGACTTGGGTTTAAGGTTTTAAACGGTATAGAAGAAAGTTTAAAAGATGGATACATTTTAATAAAGCCGTATTAATAAATCTTGCCTCGACATGATTTCTCGATTGCCCTGTTTTTAGGGCGTAAATGCCATTTGTGATATAGATTTCACTTCAAAATGTGACTTTTAAAAATGTCGCAATTTATTCTGAGTGATGGCTGTTCCGCTTTTATCGCTGTAATGGTTTACAGTCATCATGTTTCTCAAAATTTTGCACTCAGGCTGAATTAGTTGACCGACATCAGCAGATCTCTCACATTGGAAGAAAGTGCATCTTATAAATTGGTAAACTCATTTCTCTATCGAAAAATAAGAATAGTGTGATGTATACTTTATTTATGTATTTCGTATTAATAGTGATAGTGTCAGAAATTTAATCTCAAAATTGTTTGAAATGTAAAACCCACATAACAAATTTATGAATTTAACTTTGATACCTACTTAAAATCCAATCACAAATAATGTCTCTGATAACATGTGGGATTTTTACAATGTATCATGGCACTACCAAGTGAATTTGAAGGACACCACTACATTGTAATTAATGAATTGGTTTAAATATTGAAGACATAACACTCAAGTTTACGTGGCTTACATTGCAAATGGATGGTATACCTATTGAATCTTTAATTTAACATTTACATAGCTAATTATGATTCTTTGTCTCTTATATCTTTGGCTTTTTAACCTTTGAACACGATTAAAACAAGTGTCATTGATAATAATAATTTTTTAAAAATGTGCAATATGTGCAATATGGTTTGAAAACCATGTCCATTTGAGTAAGGAATTTGATGACACATTACTCATCAAATTTTGTTAAAGGCACTTAAGATGCTCTGGATAACTAATTGCAGGCAAACAGTTGTTATACAATCGATAGAAGCGAATTTGGCAGGGTTGATC
This sequence comes from Julus scandinavius, assembly GCA_034696685.1. Lineage (NCBI taxonomy): Eukaryota > Metazoa > Arthropoda > Diplopoda > Julida > Julidae > Julus > Julus scandinavius. The sequence continues at coordinate 5,230 of JAQGAE010006432.1, forward strand.
TGAAACTGTGAGTAAGTCTCCTATTCTTATTTACTTATTTGTCATTCCAAATCCCTAAATAATCATATAAGAATTGCCTAATGAAATTGTAATGAAGAAATCCTAAAACTTGCAAGGAAACCATTGATGTTCTATCAGATTGGTGTAGAAATTGACAGCTTTAATGATAGCAAAGAAAAGCGCTTGATGATATGGATTTTTGTGTGAAAGAGAGTCAGTTCTAGATTACATTCCGAATTACTTAGATGGCAAATCAGCGCTTTAAGTATGTTAGGCTTGTTCCTAAGCTCTTAATGATCATTAATTCGCCCTCTTATCGGATACGAATGCCATTTTGGAATCCCTATAGATTAGAACAAGGTTTGTGTCGAGGGAGAGCAAAAAAAATTATGATTTATATGCTAATAATCACATATCAGATTACTTAAGTCAGAATCTGTTTTTTTACTTATTCTATTGATGAACAGAGGAGAAAATATCCAGAAATAACAACATTATAGTTGGTTACAATATTTCCGGAATCTAACGTGAATTGGAACACATGAAAAATTGTACCGCTTTAAGAATTAAATTAAGGGATTGTAAATTATGTATATCGAGATTTCTGCAAAATTAAGTTTTTGTTTGGGTTTTTGGAAGCTGAGAACGAAATACACGTAGCCATATTTTATTGTATACTACTGTATTTCCTTTGTGTTCTTTCTATAGCGAAAGCATCGCATAAATGTTGCATGTCACGTAAGTAAAAATTAATTAGGATCAAGCGAGAATGTGGCAATAACATCCAGAATGTTTGACTTTTGGCAATTGCCTCGTTAACAAATTGAACAATGTTTGTAGTGGCAAACGACTATCCTCATTACTCTCGTGGATGGGCAATGAGCAATGGCATGCAAGCGTGCAATTACACTCTACTACAGTAATGCAATACTTACATTGAACAAAAACGTTATTCACACAAAAAATGGAATTGGAATAGTGCCGTATAAAAATGAAAGCATAAAAACTACGCCCTAAAAAGGAGTACGAAAAGGTGCTAAACCTACGTATTATAAACCAAATCATTCTCAAAATGAAATAATCTTATTTGGTTTACATTTTCATTCATTAGATTTATTAAAACTTTAACATGCTTTAATTGATTACTTGCAGAACGTATTTTCAGTTAAGATCTCCAAAATCTCTGACATGCCATTCGAAAATTTCGTGTGAGCGAATGGAAAGAACTAATATAAAACACATTTACTTTCCAATCTTCACTGCCACACTTTCAAATAAAAGGATGTTTGAGTCAAAATACAGTTTTTATATTATGTGTTCTATCAGGAATTTTACTCACTTTTAAGTCTTTTATAATGGTTTTCTGAGCCGGCTTGCGATGCTATCGATAAATATGTGGTTTATGGGACCTATGTGATGAGCAATGTTTGATCGCAGCGTTCTTGATTGGAATATTCTTGAGTTCTTATTTGTAAAAACATGTACATTATGTGATAATGCATTCAGATTATATAATTCAAAGTAATGCAGTTTCTTGGTATTCCATTTTACACCCATTTCTTCTGGGTAGGAAGTCATTTATTTAAGCTTATTCCAAAATCATAGAAATTGTTATAGCTCATAAAACTAAGCCATTAAGATAAGAGACCATTTAAAAAGGTCGTCCTCAAGATGGGGGTAGTGGGGGGAGGGTCTGATGGCATGGGACCCCTTATGGACAGGGGATGGATGGGGCAAAGCCATTATTGACGTTCATTAATGATGGTATTTTGGATTTTCTGTTCAATTGAGTTTTGAAGGTCATTGAAAGGGGAAATGGACATCAGAAGAAATATGTCCCCAGTCCCAAATGTACTTGCATTTTTAAAACCTTGGGAAAGCCGGGATTTATGTCCAACTTTGTGTTAAACGCCAATTTTATGCTGGAATTTCCCTTCGGGTTCAGGAAATTTCCGTTAATCAGAAAAATCTGGAAAAATGTCGTGGAATTGGCAATGAGATGGGTGCTTTGAAATTTATAGGATGGGCCTTTGTTACTTTGTATGTTCTAACAAATTTTCTGGACACCTTACTGCTAAAAACAATTAAGGACGTCTATGAAGGGTGGGTCTGGGTAATATGGACAGCATGTGGACGGGGGAGGGGGGGGGGGGGGTGAGTCAATTTTTGAATGACTCCTAACTGCATAACTTTCTTTATATTATTAGGACTGTTTCTGTGGACATAGTAAATTCCATTTCCTGTAGTCATAGAAAATTAAACCTAGTGTTAGATTTACATTGTTTTAATTTTTTTCCCGAATTTGAAAGAGCTTGATTATAATAATAATATTCGGTTACCAACATTACCTTGACACTTGAAAGACGATTTTAACATTTTATCCATTATCCATTCTTGTCGAATTGAAAAGGGAATAGTTTATGTAAAGCATTTGTTTTAGTAGACCTTGTGTTGCCTCTGGCTTTGCTTTTAAAATTGAATTCTCTCTATATGGATTTTACCTATAGGCTTACGGCATATTGATAGTGTCACTTAAAAATATCACGAATACATGTGTGCCTATGGACGGCACTCAGAATAAAGTTAACTATCAGCTTTTCAGATACCGCCATTGGTGCATTTCATTGTTGGCTTGCACTTCCCATAACACCGCCCTATTTCAATGCAAATTATTTTTTTTAGGTATGTTTTTAAATTGCTATTGAACGGAATTATCTTTCGGTTTACAATTTCAGTTTGCCTGCTGCACTATTGGATAGAAAACTTTTTGTTTTACTTTTTCTGTTTTTACTGCCTCTGAGGCGCCTATGGATTTGATGTGGTTATGATCTGTAAAATAGACCACCGCATAATATAAAAATCCAAAGCCACGGGGAATTAAATGAATTTCCGGCAATAACTTTTACAGTAGTTTCCAAATTGACTTTTTTCTAGTAAATTTGGTGAAGCTGATTTGGTCGGAAGAAAATTGATTATTCTATGAACGTTCGTGAAACTGCAATATGGAAATTGACTGTAGGGTAAGCTGAATGTATCTTGCTGCCCCTTACAATGCAGATAATGTACAGGAAGTCGTTTTTGGGTCACCTGGAAGTTTGGCTTTGTATTATATGCTGCGAACATACCATACTGATGGATACACAAGATCAGTGTGGTTCCTGGAAAAAGCATAGAATTTACACATCGATTTCAAAACAACAGATTTGACGAATATAAAGAAAATATGGATTGAGACATTTATAACCAAAGAGCCATGAATTGGTATACAGAAGTTTTGAATCGCTTTGAATACAGAAAGGTTTTTTATACAAAGACTTTTACATTTGTTTTTTGGTTAAAAGTTTGTAAATGATATTTTTGCACATGAGTACTGTTGATCCGCTTTAACCGCTGATACGATAAACTTTCAAATAAATGGATGATAGATATTGTACTGCCAATTTCTGTAAATTTATGATAGGGGTTAAATTGGTTATTAGCTTTTGCTTAGCTCTTGTTATACTGCACATTCGAGGGGCGGTCAAAAAGTCTTGCATATTCGTTTATTATTCGAAAATCAGATGTCGTACCAAAAAAAAACCTGAAATAGCCATTTTAAAGAGCAGGAAATTTGATTTTAGGTCACTACATGGCGCCACAATTCGTGCAGAATTTCGAACAAACTATTAAAAACAAAATAGCGCCTCACTTGAAAGCATACACGCGAGAGAAACAACGAAGTGTTATTCGTTTTTCATTATTGAAAGGCATGAAATCGAGTGAAACATCCGCCATACAGCCCCGACCTTTCACCAAGCGACTTCCATCTCTTTGGACCACTAAAGAAACACTTGAGTGGTCAAAAATTCCTAACAGACGATGATGTGAAACTGGCGGTTCGGCAATATCATCATAGCCAACATAACGCATTTTAAGACAGGGGGTATAAACAATCTTATCAAACGTTGGGATAAATGTGTCACACAAACAACAGCAAATTTCCTGCTCATTAAGATGGCTATTTCAGGTTTTTTGTACGACATCTGGTTTTCGAATAATAAACGAATATGCAACACATTTTGACCGCCCTTCGTATTAATTAAGCATATAAGACTACTCATACAGTCATACATCTTTTATCCTTCATCCTAATTCTTTTATTTTCTTATTTTAAAAATAGAAGATATGTATTGTTAACATAATTTTCGAATTTCGTTAACAATGGCCATTAAGAACTTAAGTGGTGAGTTTTAAGTATGGAAATTAAGTGCAGATGCTCATTATATTTAATTTCTTCCATGATACCAAGTGGTTGTTTAGATTAATATATGACTGCGAAATTTATAAATGAAACAATTAAATCTTTTTATTAGAGTACAATGTTTTGGATTTGTTAAGCCTTCATCTGGTGCTTCAGTTTCATTTTAGGGAGTTCTTGTTCTACAAAATATAGTATATAGACTTCATTCCAAGTGTGAATTGTCACAAAAGCGGAATGGAGTTTACTGGGAGGTCTCCTTAAAAATAAGAAAGCAGTATATGTTGAAGGCTTAACAAGCAAGCAAAAACGTTTTGCTAATGATGTTTTGGGGTTGTAATCACCTACAAATCCTGCAGTCATATATTAGTCTAAACAACCACTTGATGCTATAAAGAGAATTAAATCTAATGAGCATTATAATTCCCCACTTAAGTTCTTAAGTTATTGCTAACAATATGACCATTGCAATTGTTACCCGGGTGGAAAAACTGTATATGGGCCATATATGGACATATATGGATATTCCATATATCTCCATATCAAAAATTGGCCACATATAGCCATATATGGCCATATATAGACATATATGGCCATATATGGCCACATACAACCATATATGCCCATATATGGCTATTAATTTGCATATCTTTGCTGGATCAT
>JAQGAE010006433.1:0-10128 GCA_034696685.1 Julus scandinavius
ATTATTAAATGTGGCTTATCATAGTCTTGCCAGAAATGTTTATGATCATGTCGAGATCATAATATAGTGCACAAATTTTAAAAAAAGATTATTAAACATTAAAATTAAAACATAATATTGCAATATTTGTGTGTTATACTTTTTTTAAAATTTAATTCAATCTATAAAAAACATTTGACAAATTATTTTTGGGCAAAATAATGATAAGCCACAAAAATCTTGGTATTGCATTAAAAAAAATTGTAATAAATATTCCTCAGCATTAAATTGCCTTCTGAATATTGGAAGGGGCTCCTATTATGTTTTAATATTATGATAACATAAACAATTGTTAATTTGTTAAAAAAAGCGGCAAAATCGTCTTTTTAGAATTCATTTTTTTGGGGGGAAAATATTTAACTCGTAGCATTTTAAAAGAATAACATAGTAATACACGAGCCTTCAGGATCTGTAAACATTTTGTCATCGTTTTGGAGCTACTAGTTTTTTTGCTATAAAAGATTAAAGTTGGTTGCGCAGACGTTCCCACTGTGCCCTATACCGGGGCACAGTGGGACATGGCATGGGGTACAGTGGTCCACGCGAAATTAACACAAATATTACCGGAAAAAGAACAACACACTGATTAATTGTGTTTAATTCAGCGCGTCAATTTAAAATTCCAAGTAAAATTACTAAAACGATTTAAATTAACCGTAATTACAGCAGCTTTCATATTTTCACTGCTTACTTGTCCAAATGTGGTTTTTATCGATGATTGCGAACCATTTTTACTTTAAAACATAAATTTAAACATGGTTTTTATTTAAAGTTATGATTAATGAGAAAATATACAAATATTTTCCAAAAACATTAATTGGGGTATGCTGGGCCATGTCCCACTGTACCCCATAATGTTGCGGTTCACTGTACCCCGCATAACCAATTTGATTTGAATAAGGCCTTACAGCTGACCACGTGGCTAATTAACATAAACTAGTTTGAAATTATAGCTGGATATAAACACTCGTCAGTGGTATATTGCATCATTATTAATGTTTTATAATTGCACATAAAGCCCTCTAACCTAATAAACCCCTCTAATCTGATAAACCCCTTTAAATTAATAAACCCCTCTAATCAAATGAACCCCTCTAACCTAATGAACCCCTTAAATCTGATAAACCCCTTTAAATTAATAAACCCCTCTAATCAAATGAACCCCTCTAATCTGATAAACCTCTTTAAATTAATAAACCCCTCTAATCAAATAAACCCCTCTAACCTAATGAATCCCTCTAATCTGATAAACCCCTTTAAATTAATAAACCCCTCAAACCTAATGAACCCCTCTAATCTGATAAACCCCTTTAAATCAATAAACCCTTCTAACCTAATAAACCCCTCTAACCTAATAAACCCCTCTAACCTAATGAACCCTTTAACCTAATGAACCCCTCTAATCTGATAAACCCCTTTAAATTAATAAACCCCCTCTAATCTAATAAACCACGCTAAACAAATAAACCCCTCTAATCACATAATATTTAATAAATATGCGCATTCATAATCTAAATGGTAATGAAGTCCCAGTATTAACCATAACTCCCTTTTCTAACACTTTATTTTTAAAAAGTACGGGTGGCCGAGTGGGTAAAAACATTAGGCTGGTATTTGCAAGTTTTCCTCTGTTAATTATCTTTTTTAAAATATAAATTCTGCAGAAATGACTCTTGCAGAATTAGACACCATAATTGTGAAACATACTTTTGTGCAGAAATTTATGACGCTGAACTGTGCGAGTCATTTTTTGTATGTTCCGGTATCCCCTACACCATGCTCGATTTTATATAAATTTAAACCAAAAACAATTAAGCACTAGTTTATTAGAAAAAGTTTAAAAGTTGTTAATATTTAAGTGTTTTTTTACCTCGTCGCTGCTGTTGTTAAAGGTCGAATTATCCATGTTTGGGTCTTTTTCGGCTGCACTGGAGTTTCTAAAGTATACTCGTTAGAGAAAAGCGATGCTCTGGCGTGGCGAACACTGTGGCTGAACAGTTGGAAATGAAGGGTGTTTGGACCTCCAACGTCTTATAAGCGTTTGGACCTTTCCCCCAAATGTGTCGGCTTTCATTGGGCCGGATTAAAGAACCAATGAGGGCAAGGGCATTATGGGTCGAAGCCAATCAACTGAAGTTTCAAATGACGACTGTCTTCATTGTGAAATGGAGGAAAATTTAAAGGTCGATTAAGCGGTTGTCCATGATGAAATCCACCAAAAATAGTTCTAAATTTAATTGGAAGAGGGTTAAGACAGAGGGTCAAAGTTCACCTTAATGATATCCCTCTTAACAGTGATTTTTAAAGTTATGAAAAGTTCATTATTTTAAAGGTCTTAATATTATTATAAATGGATGACAATTTAAAGATCGATTAAGAAATTGTCCATGGTGAAACCCACCAAAAATAGTTCTAAATTTAATTGGAAGAGGGTAAAGACAGAGGGTCAAAGTTCACCTTAATGATATCCCTCTTAACAGTGATTTTTTAAAGTTATAAAAAGTTCATTATTTTAAAGGTCTTAATATTATTATAAATGGGCAATTTAAAGATCGATTTAGTAATTGTCCATGATGAAACCCACCAAAAATAGTTCTAAATTTAATTGGAAGAGGGTAAAGACAGAGGGTCAAAGTTCACCATAATGATATCACTCTTAACAGTGATTTTTAAAGTTATAAAAAGTTGATTATTGTAAAGGTCTTAATATGAGTATAAATGGATGACAATTTAAAGATCGATTAAGTAATTGTCCATGGTGAAACCCACCAAAATTTGTATATCAGTTTATATGGGAAGGGGATAAACTAAAAGGTTAAAGGTTACACCACTCTTTACAGTAATGACAAGGGCTAAAAGCAGATGAGTTTTGCAAGCGTGCTTACTTTTATAATTTGTTAAAAGAACATGTAAATTACGTTTAACATATCACTTCCGGTAGTTAAAATTAATGGAATTTATCACAATATCGTTATTTCCGGTTATTGAGACTAACCAAAATGGCTGCCAAGGAGTATGTTGTTACCTAGCTGACCTTAACCGCCATCTTGGATGTAAGTAACAACTAGAATGGTATGCAAACAATAGACAGGTTAAGCTGTTGTTTTAGCCTGGCTGATGTGACCCCTTCCTCCCTCCCCCCTTAGTCGCCATTTTGTGAGTGGGGGTGGGATGTTGTGAGGTGTATAATTAATCCTTTCTTTGGTCGTTTGGGTATGAACTTTTTTGAACTTTACCCTCCAAACATTTTTGAACTGTGGGAAAGTCTTAACCCCCAAACATGTACTTTTTTACTAAAGTTAACGTTGGTGGCTTTGCAGCAACGTGCTACTTATGGACCACCCATATCTACTGCTTTTTTAAACTGTCCAATTTTTTAGAAAATATTGTCTACTAAAAATGGTGTTTAACAAATTTCTCTAGTTTTTTAAAAAAATGGTATTGAGTAAATTTCTATAATTTGGTTTAGAAAAATTCTCAAAGTGTGTTTTCTGAAAAAAGTTTCACAAAGTGCTAAAAACTCTTCATTGGTGACATAGATTTCTCAAAAAGTTACAGAAAGTGTGTAAAAATTCAGCATTAGTTGCAAGTAGTCATTCTTTCTAAAAAAAGTCCACTACGTGTGCACTACACACATAGTGCACAACATATTAGTGAGGTTTACAACAATATCGCAAAATTTAGCTTGTGCCATTACTCTAACTTTAATTCAATTTTTATTGCAGATTTTATGCAATAAAAGTAAAAAATAATCAAATTTACACATTGTGCGATTTTCGAATATGCACTATTTTTTATAAATGTCACAAACTAAATTGCCGTTTAATTTATTATTTTACTGCAATAATTATGTGATATACACATAGCGCACTACTCATTAGTGCAGTATTCCACAGCAGCGCTACCTACAGTTTTTGCTCATACTACAATTTTACTACAAAAAGTGTAGTTTTTATGCAATAAATGTTGAAATATAAGTACATTACTAGTACATGTTGTGTAATAATTTTACTGCTGTTTATTTCCAAAAATAGTATAGTTTTTATGAAATTAAAGTACAATATTTATGCAACAAGTGTGCAGTATGCACTTGGCACACAGTTCATCAGTAATTTTACTGCAGAAATAGTGCAGTTCTTCAGCCATTCAGGAAGATAAACTTATTGCCCTTTCAAATTCTATTTACTGTACAATATTCAAATATACTGCAATAAAAACCTTTCAATTGTTGTTGATTCAGTAACAGTAGAGAGTAATTATCTCCCTGGGAGGTAAGATAACATCTCACCAACCCTAAATTAGTAAGCACTCGCATCTTGTCCTGTGTTTGTTTTCGATGACGTCATCCTTCCTCCTGGGGGTGGACCTGCAGCAGGTGCTCCCCTCACGGCCTCCAGGGGTCGCCTTTTTCTAGCATGGGGTGCTGGGGGGTAGGAACAGGAAGCACCTCCACGTCCCATGGGCCAACGACCCCTGATGCTGCTGCTTGTTGCCAAAAACAGACAAGGAGGGAGAGGGAAAGTTCACGAATTCCAATATACCAGACAATGGCCGCCTTGAAGGCGAACCAAGCGCCATCTGTGGCGATTCGTTATGGGAAACATGGGTCACTTTCACACATTTTGGTGGTTAGTTTTCAAGGTGGTCCTGCATACATCTAGAGCATTCAGTTAATTGGGACATTTCTGTTAGACTGTTACTTTGGTGGCCTAGTTAAGCTGCTGCCCCAATTATGCGAAGCTGTAATTCAAAATCCTGTGACAGCATAGCACTCTCCAGCCTCCAGAAGCTGTTCCACAGCCAGCTTGAAGATAGTATTGTATGTGGATAAACAGCCTTAGTAGGCTGGAATCTAGATGTATATCCATAACATACTGAATAGCCTTGAGGCTGCAATGGTATGCTTTGTTTTTTGGTATTCTTATGACATTCCAGCTTCCAGAGTGTTCATCAGGTTATGTAAAGGTGTCTAGAAGATGGCACACATTGCTGGAAAGCTAGACCTTCAGAAGACATTCCAGCCTTCAGAAGCCATTGTAGCATTCCAATGGCAGCCAGCCATCAGAAGCTATGACATCCCAATGGCATTCCAGCCTACAGAACATGGTATGACAGTTCAAAGGCACTCCAGCCTCCAAAAACTTATGTGGCATTGTAAGCTCTAGAGGCTGTTCAGCTACCTACATTAGGTGATGCTTGTCACCAAATAAGTGGCTGGAATGTCATGGAATATGTTATTCCTATTACATTCCAAGAACCAGAGGCTGTTTAGTCATCTAAATTAAGCCATCGAGTGGCTGGCAGCCTATAAAGGAGGCTGGAATGGCATTTCAGCTTTTAGAGGCTGCTCAGCCAAATACCAGCTTCCCCAGCCAAGATGACCGAGTGACCAACGCTAACCAGTATCCCTACAGCCCATAAAAATCTTTTGTAACGACGTCTGTGATGGCCGTTGTTTTCTCCATTGACCTAGAGGATGTAGCGTGACCATTGTCCACCCCTCCCCTTCCTCCTCATTAGGGGAATGAAAGGGGGGTGGAGTTGCTGACCCCTGTCTAGTTTTTACTCTCACAAATTGCTTTCTTATCCTTTTGCTATTTTTGTGGTGGCCTCAGGAGCAAAAGGGGGCGGTTGTTCTTGTGACGTCAGGGCCTTGACCACTATACATGCTTTTGCTCTAAATCTGGGACCAAAGCTACAATTGTCAAATCACAAAACATGACAACCAATCGCTGACAAATCAAAAAAGTCTCATTGTCACACAAATCTGAAAACTATCAAACTAATCTTTGATAAATCGTGAAACAAAATTGTGTTTGTTCCAAAAATTTAGAACAATCCAACCAATCTTTGGGAAATTACAAAAATTTCATTGACAAAATTAAAAATGAGCAAACACATTGATAAATCACAAAATAGGCTTATCTGTCAATGAAAAATCCCACAAGTCATTGACAAATTACAAAACAACTATGCTGATAAACAAAGAGTTAGACAAATCATGAATTAGTACAACCAATTATTGACAACTGACTAAAAAAGCTAGTCTACAGTCAATGACGCATTGCAAAGCAGCCATGCAGCTGACAAATCATTGACAAATCACAAAATAGTCTTATCTGTCAATAAAAAAATCATCCATGTCATTGACATTGGAAAAACTGTCATTGACAAACAAGAAAACAAGCAAAATCATTGACAAATCACAAAACAGGCTTATCTGTCAATAAAAGCTCACACAAGTCATTGACAAATTACAAAACAGGCATGCTGATAAACAAAAATTTAGTCAAATCACGAATTAGTCCAACTAATCATTGACAACTCACAAAAGTCTTCAGTCAATCACAAATTGCAAAGCAGCCATGCAGCTAACAAATCATTGACAAATCACAAAATAGTCTTAGCTGTCAATGAAAAATCATTACAAATCATTGACGAATTACAAAACAACCATGCTGATAAAAAAAAGGTTAGACAAGTCACAAACAGTCACTGACAAATCACAAAACTGTGTGACAAAAATAGTCTAACAAATCAATTGGAAATCTCAAAACTGTCTTGTCAACTACAAATTACACATCTATCAAACAAGTCATTGACAAACGAAAAAAAAACTGTGACTTGTGACTAGTATATAATTGTGTGTGGCAATTAACCAATTTTAATTACCTTTCCTGGACTTTTGTTACCTTATTTTTCCCACTTCCTTTAGCAAGACCCCCCTCATCGCCATTCTCTTGAAACCCCTTTTTCCATAGAAACCAATTAAAGAATTAACTTAAACCGGGTCATGTGGTTCCTCAAAATGGCCGCCTGTTGACCCGGTCACAATTAGAGTCTAGTTGAAAGAAGAAGAAGATAAGAGGTCATCCGTTGCCTCCAAACCTACATTGGACATTCACTACAGACAATGGCCCAAGCCCTTTTTTCACCCATGGCTCTTTTAAACGACATTGCTGCCCCGAATAACCGAAGCACAAGAAATAGAATTCTCGTTTTGGATGTATTCACCCATGGCTCTATTAAGTGCCATTGTTGCCCCAACTAAGACAAGTACTTTTGAAATTGCTCAAATCCAACCTAATTAATTCTTCAATGGGTTTTTTTCCACTGGATTTTGTCCCGATTAAGCGGCGTTGTGCATTTCATGTTGTTTTAATTCGATTAATTTGATGTTTGAACGCCCTCTGGAGGTTTCTTTTTTTTGTTTAAGAGAGGTGACATTTGCATAACGAGATTCTCGTTTTCCCCCCCTCTTTTTTCTCGTTTTGCCTTCGGCCATGTTGAACTTTTTCCTGACAGCCAATGAGAGAGCACTTCCGGAAAGAGGTTTTTTTTTGTTCCATCCGCCATCTTGGAGGTTGTTTTTAATCCTCATTTTGAACCTCTTCAAAAACCATTTCTTACCTGGTTTTCATTGAGAAGGAAACGTTCTTCAAAAACTCAGACATGAAACAAGTTTACGATTTTTGGCATTTTTTGTGAAAAATTAGGACTTTTTTTTAAACAATTTCACAAAGATTTGTGTTCTAATATTTGGTAAAAATGATTCTTCTTGACCTTTGACATAGGCGATTATTGCCTATGTAACGACTTGTGAAAATTCATCCAATTAATCATCGGTTGCGTGATTTTCACTTCAGGAAATCAATTTTTGTGGATTTTTAAGTGATTTTTGTGATGTGTTTTTTGGTGAAAATGTTCAGGACTATCGCGTTTTTTGTGATGTGTTGTCAGTGCTGTGTTTTGGCGCAAGATGCGAGTAGTCTTCTAACAGGTAGGTTTGTGATAGTTCATAAGTTTGTGATGTTTCATGTTTGTGATATTTCATAAGTTTGTGATATTTCATAAGTTTGTGATAGTTCATAAGTATGTGATAGATCATAAGTTTGTGATATTTCATAAATTTGTAATATTTCATAAGTTTGTGATGTTCCATAAGTTTGTGATGTTCCATAAGTTTGTGATGTTTCATAAGTTTGTGATATTTCATAAGTTTGTGATATTTCATAAGTTTGTGATATTTCATAAGTTTGTGATATTTCATAAGTTTGTGATGTTTCATAAGTTTGTGATGTTTCATAAGTGTGATGATTTTTCACAAAAAGGACAGTTTTTATAGAAAACTGTCGTCATATTTTCTGTTGCCTTTGACTAAAAACATGAAACTACATGTTTTCGCCAAATTTTACACTTAGAAATTACATGTAAGAAAGGTGTAAGAGATGAGAAACACTAACTAAATACGTCCTCTACTATACACTTTACAATCCCACCGTTAGACTAGATATTCTGTATTGTACATGTTTTCAACATAATTTGCACTTAGGAACACGTGACATGAACTTGTAGGAAACGTGTAGAACCCGAGTGTCTTTAACACGTTTATAACTATAACCGTAGATTTGCATATACTGAAAAGGAAGTCCTACATGTATGTAATTCAATATCCATGTAGTTAACACTTGAGACAGGTTGAAAGAAATATGTATGGAACATGTAAAAACACGAGTATCACAGACGAAACATGTTGGTCAGTGACCAACATGTGTTAATTTCTACCTACATGTATTCGACATAGTGCATACTTAATAACATGTCATTTGAAAATGTAGAAGCTTAGTAAACACTGACTAAACATGTACTTAACACGTTGACAGACATGAAACGTGTTAGCTAGCTGTAGACATGTTTTTTACATGTTCACTAACTTGACACAGCAGTTAGTTAAACAGTTATGCATTTGACAATGAGGTTGAAATCACATCAAAAACTCATGGAAAAACTTAAAAAAACAAATTATGCATCAGGTGATTTCATCAAAATAACCAAACTCAACACGAGTAAGCATACTTTGCATTAGCTCAACAAAGCTCATCAAACAACTCAGCAAAACAAACATTAGTTGATCTTGTCACGAAAAGTAAATAAACTCAACACGAGCCATTAAACTGATTTAATCTAAAAAAAAAGCTCAACAAGAAGCAAAACACTTAATCATTTAGTTGATCTTATCAATAAAAGTAAACAAACTCAACAAGGCAAACCCAACTTTGAAATAGTTGACTTAACTCAACAAAGTTCATCAAACAGCTCAACAAAAGCAAACATCCATTAGTTGATCTTATCGAGAAAAGCAAACAAACTCAACAGGAGTGACTATAAACTTCACATTGCCCAAGTTTTAGAAAAAACTCAACAAAGCTGAACTCCAAATAAGCAAACAGCTCATAAAATTAAATAAACTCGAGTAAAGATTAACAAATCACTGTCATGAAAACCCCAGCTCATGAAAACTCAACAAACAACTGAATAAAAGTTATCAAGGAAACAAAGTATAAAACTCAGCAAACAAAACTTTAATCAACAAGTCCATAAATGACGTCATGTTTTTTTTTGTTTCAGTAACAAGTTTAAAAAAACTCGTCATTTTTAGGGCAAGTCTTAACTAGATTTTGTCACATTTTGTAACATTTCTTTCCTCGATGGTTTGATGATTTTGAAAAGTTGTGAAATCTTTTGAATGGCGATAATAAAATTCCGTTTGAAAGGTTTTTGTAGGAAGTGAAAAAAGTTTTGTGTGTTGGGGGTCATTTCCTACGATATGTGTCAATGGAGGTCACAATGAGTAAGTCACCTCTCAACATTCTTAAGGAGGAGAGGCCTCTCCAAAATGGCCCGAGGGAAGGAGTTGTCTGTCCACTCTGTTTTTGGACACAGGTGTGTTTTGGGTCAAGTTCGTTAATGGTTATTGGCACACTATACAAGATGACAGGGTCAATGTCTTCTGACCGCTACTTTTATATTATATTCACTAACTGTTTTTATCTTTTACTGCAATTTTTGAACAAAATGACATTTTTCAACTCATTTGGTTAGCTCCAATTAAAGCTTACTTTTGTTTTCTTGGGAATTTAGGATTATTTTTAATTAATTTCTCAGTTTGATTTTTAATAAAGTCAATTTTTAAAATTTTGATTTAATTTCAAAACTTAATTTTTGAAAGTACTTTTGAGTGTTTCTTGTTGTTATTGTTAACTCATGTTGTTTATTATTAATTATTGAGTATCTAAGTATTGATAAGTA
>JAQGAE010006434.1:0-10128 GCA_034696685.1 Julus scandinavius
CCTCTGTGACGTTGGTATAATCCTCAACTAGACAGGGTGTGCTGCCCTTTGACCCACCCATTATCCAAGTACATTCTGAAGGAATGCATGCCATTATCTAAGTACATTCTCTGATTCTGAAGGATATGTGATGATAAACCAAATGTCAACTATACATAGTTAGCTCTAGGTAACATTTCTCTTAGCTTTAAAGTACTGCCAGCTCTAAAAATGTCTTTACATGTATTCCAGGTGATTTTAGTGCCTTTTCACCAATCGTACTATGGATTTAGGAATCATACCCATGTATTGGACCATTGTGTGCTGTGTGACAGCTGTGAAACTTTTGTTACTAGCATCTTAGTAAGTTTTTGCTTTATGGCATTCAAATTATCTTTTAAAGCTAACATTTAAAAGCCTTATCTTTGAATCGGCTCTGATAATTGATGTGTATTTTCTTTAGTAAATCAACTGACTTTGAAGTCCACAGAAATTGGCTTGCTATCACTCATAGCATAGAAAGAGATAAATGGTATTTTGAGGTAAAGTACATTTATGATGGCAATATATATATATATATATATATATATGTAGATGTTCTAAGTTTTTTTTTATTCTAATAACAAAAATGTAAAATATGAATAGAAAAAAAAACCGTTCTGCTATTAAAAAATTCAATATTCTGCTAAAAGTTCAGGATTGTTATAAAGTTCATCTTGTTTACAAGAAAAATGTGTTTTATGTGTTAGATGAAGTTTTTACTAAAGTAGATTTTTTTTCCTTACCTGTCTATTATTTTTTACATTTGGTTAAATAGAAGACATCCCAGTGGACTTTGGATTATCCCCCATTTTTTGCCTGGTTCGAATATGGACTAACATATTTTGCATCGTTTTTTGATACTGAAATGTTAAAAATCAGCTGCTTGGCATATGAGAGCAAACACACAATATGGTTTCAACGACTTTCAGTCATCGTGACCGATTTTGTATATGCTTTTGCAGTTTACAGGTAGGCATATTTGACTAATTACATCAACAATATTGATTCTTTGCTGGAATTTTAATACTTTTTATCACTATTTAATAGACTCTGCAATGTAATGTGCAGAAAACCGAAAACTCCAAAAAAGGATTTTTTCGCAGATGATAGATTCATTTTATGTATGATGCTAATGACCAACATTGGCTTATTGATGGTTGACCACATCCACTTTCAGTACAACGGATTTCTTTATGGCATTCTTCTGCTTTCCATTCTTTGCGTTTTAAAAGTGAGTATTTATTATGGGCAATATGCATACATTTTTGTCCGGTTGTCTCATATTTTAAAAACGGAAATGTTCTGCTTACGATTACAACTACTCATGGTTGTTCGTGTTGCCTTTCTTTTTGTAGTTTTAGTTGGTTTAATAGATGTACCCACAGGGATGCTTAACCACCCCTCATTTTAATTCTGAGAACATTTATTCATAGAATCGACTGCTGGAAGCGGCGTTTTGGTTTACAGTTCTTCTCAACTTCAAGCACATTTTCTTGTACATGGCTCCAGCATATTTTATTTACTTGCTTCGCAACTACTGTTTTAGGAGGAAGACAGGTCTGTGTTGCAATCATTGTATTTTTGCCTTGTTAAAATGTGTTTTACGTGAGTCGTAATCGTTAAATGTTAATGCTGGTTTTAGGTGGAACTCCAGAGTGGACGAGAACTAGTTTTGTCTGTTTATTGAAATTGGGCTGGCTTGTACTGGTGATTTTTAGTTTGTCATTTGGCCCATTTATCTTGGATGTAAGTGAATGATAACTTTTTGCAATTAATCATTCGTCAATAATCATTAAATTAATTTCGGCTTTTTTTTCTCCTAGGGTTACATCATGCAAGTTATTGGTCGCCTTTTTCCATTTAAACGTGGATTGACTCATACGTATTGGGCTCCTAACTTTTGGGCTCTGTATAATAGCCTAGATAAAGTTTTAACTGTTATGTGTATGGCATTTTTATCCCCTATTTTCATTTTAATAATTATTATAGTGTCATTACTTTGATGCTGCTCCTTAATTTTTAGTTGTGAAAATGTCCATTTTTGATCCTTCCACTATTTTACGATCAACGATGACAAGTGGAATTGCCAAGGAATATCGTCATGCTCTACTGCCATCAATATCTCCATTAATGTGTTCAATACTTTCTGCAGTTTTCATGTTGGTATGTGTTCCATCATTTGTATTCTTATTTTTTCATTTTTTAACCTTTTGTTGGCTCCATCGCTCCATCGATGCAGTCTTTTTTATATTTATTTATAAACTACAATTTTAACATCGTACAAATTTCAACTGTCAGTTCTTTACGTTCTGCACTTATTTTTCCAGCCTGGATTAATTGTTTTATGGAGGCGGCCAGATCAGCCAATGGAATTTTTAAGGACCTTGGTCCTATGTGCCTTTTCTTCGTTTATGTTTGGATGGCATGTCCATGAGAAGGCAATTCTCATGATTATAATACCACTAAGGTCTCTAGATTTAAATCCGTACCTTGATTTTTCGTCAATTTCAACTGCTGCTTAACACTGACGTTACAACATTCTTTTCAGCATACTGGCAATGGTTCGTTGCAAAGAAGCGAACATTTTTTTAATCGTCAGCACTGTGGGACATTTTTCAATAATGCCTTTGCTCCACGAGATTGCCGGTACGTTATAATCAGATAATCTTTTTAGGTAACTTTCCATACTTCTTAATGTTGTTATAAAATTCATAACTTTGAATTGCTTTATGTCAGAATCTCCTACAAAGTTTATAATGTTTGCCATGTTCACTGCTTATGCCTTCTTCAGTATTGCTCTCAAATACAGGTAAGACGTTTTTTTTCTTGTTTTTTTTCTTCATTGCCATTTTAAATTTGGTCACACCTGCTTAGCATTAGTCGAGAATGGGATAAAGCTAATATTTACTAATTTGGATTTTTTTTTTTCTTTCTTTTTTTAAAATATTTTTTTTTATTGCAATTTCTTTGGGCTGTTAAGACAACCGAAACCGTATCCACTTCCGCTGTTAACTATTCTTGAAACAGTGTATTTGATCGGGTTGCTAGTGGTGCAGCTCTATGTCAGCGTGCTCCATGATTATGCGTTCGACACTAGTTCCAGTTATCCGTTCTTACCATTGATGTTAACATCCACTTATTGCGGAATAGGAACGACTTATGCTTTTGCACATTTAAGCTATATTGCATGGAATTATCCTTTGCATTACGAAGTTTAGAATGCAGCTGATGGGAACAAGTTCTCATCCAATTGTTTTAAACATCTTTACTGCCATCCCAACGCCAATGTCATAACTATCACTAAACTATCGCCATTGAAACGTACAATTGATGTTGGGCAGTTATATTAGTCAAAACGGTCTACCATGTGCTATTGATGTGGCGAGATCACTTCTACGTTTGCGTTTTTTTCCTCAAGCAACCGGCGTGTGTACGCACTTCGGAAGATTTGGTTTCATTTCCTTTTGTTGCGGAGAAGCTTGATGTCTTCTCTGTGCAATTATCTTCTGAAAATTGCAGCTGGTATTTTTTTCTAGAAAATAAAACTTAATTTCACTATGAATATAGCAGAATTTCTTTAACCATTTGAAATTTTGTTGAAAAATGTAACAAAATGATTATTTTAGCTTGTTGTTAGTAAGTTGGATCAGTTTTCTGTCCAAAAAGTTTGACATCAATGTGATTTACACTTCACCTGTAAAAAACCCAATTATTTAGATACTTTTTGGATACCCTGTGTATGTTCCCTGTTGTTGGTGTTAACACCATTTTTCTTTAGAATAAAAACATTTTTCTGAATCATTGTTTTTACCATAATGAAAAGCGTGATATATTTATCACTCAAAACAGGGTTTCCAGCAGCCTGTAAAGTCGGGAAAAGTCAGGAAATATGCTTGAATTTATATCACCTCGAATAACAAGGTTGCCAGCAGCCTTGAAAATCGTGAGAATTGCATGGTAGAAAAGCGAGATAAAATTTAATTTTTTAATGGTATATTTATGTCAGCTAGCTTTCTTGCCATGCAACTGTGCTTTGCATGGTTGCATACATATTCTCATTTGTAAATTCACCCATTACACAAAATTTACGATGCCGTACACCATTTTTACTGGGTTTTTTTAAACTTATCTCCAAACGGTTAATGTTTCAGATTATATTTCATTTTTATTCTTTTTAGGGTATTTTCATAGAATTAGTGAACACCATACAGAGTTTTTTGTATATTTTATTCCTTTTCTCATAAAATTGTTGTTTTCATCCCATTTTATCAAAAGTGTTGTTAAACCAGGTTTTTTTATTTATTACTGTAACCTTGCCTTAATTAATTTCCAAATTTTCAAATTTGATGGTGACCTAAGGCCTAATTTACATAAACAGCCAGTTCCATTGCTGCACTGTAATGGTAAATCGATATTAACATCCAGCAATGTCAACAACAAGTGCCCACTTTGTGTATAAATTTAATGAGATGATTATCAGATGCCATAAATCATTTGTGTGATTCTGGGTTGCGTTATATTCAGATTATAACGCATTTAAATCTTCTTGACATTAGCCTCGTGTATGATTTGCATAATTCTATTTTGAAAACTGCGGTGGTCAAATGAGGAAAAGCATTTTTTTTTACTCCTCATTAAACCATTTTCTCCTGCACGATACATTTATTTGTCATGATTCTGGTCTTAACGAACATTTGTGGTTTTTTTTAACGTTTTCAATAGTCGGACTTGTTTTATAAAGTATTTTTTTTATTGTAAAGAGTTAATACTTCACCTGTTGCCTTGACTGAACTTGATGACTTTCGAAACTTTCCATTATTAGTTATTTTGGCACTGAATTCAACTGAAGCCGAACTTCTTTTATGAACAATTATCTTTATTCTCACGTTAGTATAGATACACGATTGACTTTTTGTCGAAATATTTTACATAATCATACACACAACACTGTATATAAACGTGGAACACCATGCATTCTGGATCATGCACACAATTAATGAACAAAATAAATACTGCTCTAGTCGAGGTTACTAAAATACAAATTTAAAACCTTTCTAGGTAGTAATAGGAGAATTTTTGGCTGTGTTTTGTTGGGTATTTTACGGATCTACTTGTGCCTATTCAACAAAAAATATTTAAAACTTCACAAACGGTTATACATTATGATAATACATTTTTGGTCGGGCCACACATTGTTTCGTAAATGTTAATCTGTGGATAAAAGAAGATTTTATTTTAAAAATAATCTATCGATTATCTTTGCCCAGTCGTTTTCATTCGCTGATTAGGTCACCAAATCAGGCACAACTGGGTATTCATAAGTACAATTAAAAAGTAAATATATTGCACTATTGTACGAATTCGTAAATTTGAAATATCCATTATATTACTTTGATGCCAGGCTTGATCTCGACTTAGGTGAATAATTTTAGCTCAGATGGTCATAATCCCATTAACTAAAATGAAAAACTTGGTGTTGTTTCTGATTGTTTAATTTGGGGGAAAAAGGAAAACCAGCTATTTGTAATGAAATACAGAAATAATTTTAACAGTGGGACAATTTTTAAAGAATATTGAAAGGGAATTAATATTCTCTTTATTCATGATAATGGTGTGTCATCAGAGTAAGAGGTGTCACCCTTTTTGTATCCTATTGTTGCACCAAAGAATATGACAATACAAACAGAAATGCACAAGCTAGGCAAAAACCATATCAATTACGATAGTGTCAAATGGCATGTTTTACAACACCGTTAATATATGAACGTTTCTGAGGTTACATTCCATCAATATATTGTCAACCGTGAATTCCTTCGTCAGAATTGGTGGCTTCGGATGGCAAATATGAACCCAGTAATTTACTAAAGAATGTCGTATGACCAGTGGTGGAAAAAGCCCAAGACAGCAAATATTTCAAGGGGCCCATTTCAAAGTATCAATGTTTTTATATTTGGTTTCATTTTGGTAGACTTATCTCCAGATGGTTTTAATTATGAAAAGTCTAATTCTTGAAAGTCACAAGTTACTCAACTGATTTTCTGTCCCCTCTCCTCAGGTCCTTTGGGACTAGGGGGCACCTGTCCATTTGCAGCCCTGTTAAATCCGCCACTGCATATGACTATATAGCTGCGTTAGTTTTGGATTTCTGGACAAGTTAGCTTTAATAATTTCGGTCTAGAACCTCCTGGTGGAGTATGAGCATTTAGCATAAGTTTTTGCAACATGACAACATCATTGCAATGCATTTAACACTGTTTTTTACAAGATGGTGTTGGAAGTGCAACACTGAGGGCTATTATACCCCAAGGGTTTATGAATTTGAGGATTCAATGACGCGAACCTTGCCCCGAATAATCCGTTTTATTCCTTAAAAAATAGATTACGTTTAGTGTTTTAAAAACATCTGACATTTTTAAAGTTGCAGATATACTTTCGGATCCTATGTGAGTGATGGTATAAAATTCCTCAGATGATGCTGTTTTTATACGAAATAGTTTCTTCCATAGTATTCTTAAGCTGGAATACAACCCTATCACTTTCAATGGGTGAAATTTTAAAACCTACTCACAGCCAAACAAAAAGAGATTAAGGTTCATTCAAATTAGTTTGAATCACTTATCCTTCTATTGAAAGTAACTTCCGAAATTTCCATTTTTTTGTGAAGATCCCTTCCGATGGTGAGATTTCACTTTATTACTCCCTTAAATATATATTTGGAATTTTTAGCTTTTGAGTTTAGTATCCAATTTTCGTAAAAATTATTCTTATATCCCCCATTCCAACTAGACAATTTTGTATCTCCCCATTAAAACAATATATAGAATTTTTTAGCATTTGCCGACATTGTCTTTAAGGAGGGCCGGATTAATCCAAGAAGGATGTAGGCGGTTTGTGGCTAGGGCTGATCGGCATTCTCTTACATCCTAAAAAGATCTCAAATAGAACCTCCTGAAGGTTCAATCATTATGAAAAGTCTGTTCGCGTTCTAATCTAAGAAAGTAATCAATGCTATGTCCATAGAATAGGTGTTCTTTTTTTTTCTAAATATCTAACAGATTCGTTTCTACAGCCTACAACTTGGCCACTGCACAAAACCTATAACGCATTAGAAAAGCTCGGGTCCACTTTAGGATATTATAGCCAACCGTAGAGGTAAAAAGAGCCGCGAACGTTTTCCTAATTATATATTAGCACATTTTAAGAAATAATTTTAAGTCACATGGCCAAACTAAGAGTTATTTATAGCATCTTTTAATCTCTGAAGGCAGACTGCTTATCTTTACTGATAATCTGGCCCTGCCTTTAAATTCATCATCATCTCCCAAAACCAAGTTCTTCTGAATTCCATTCTTCTGGTCCGAGAACCTGCATCAGTCATGTTCAGTAGAAATTCGGGTTGTCCACTCCCTTGTCCACATACCTGTCCGCCCTGTGCACCCTGTGCAGATTCTCAGTGGAGTGAACGCAGTAGCCGTCAGCATCGGTCACGTACCCGCCGCAGCACCCGGCGTGGTAGGCCCGTCCGAGGCTACGGATATCCGCCGGCCGTACGAGGACACCGTCGTGGAAGTCTCGGGCCCTGGCGTCCTCAAGCGGCACAACGCTGGTATCGGACGGCCGAACCATGCCTTCATCCAGCGGACAGTAGCGCTTACCGATTCCACGGCAGTACTCCACGTAGCCGAGCTTTGGCCTTGGGATGCGGGTTAATGTGTAGTCCTCCAGCCTCACGTTGGCGCTGGGGGGTTCGCCGAATTCGAAGGCCTTCCGCTCTCGGCACGAGCAGTACTTGCAGGCCAGCAGCCCCATGGCCAACAGGAAGAGGAACGAGCAGGTAGAGCCCACAGCGATGTACACCAGGAGCTCCACATCCGTGTGCCGTAGATCCACCGGCAGCTCCGGTACTCGGTTCAGGAAGCCGTCCGCCGTCAAGATCTGGTAGACGAAGAACTCCTGGCCATGGAATCGGAACAGCGGTCCCTTCGCGTCTTCCAGGCTCTTCAGCCTGCCGGTGAGGTTGCTGACTCCCCCGCCCCGGACCAGTGTCAGGTTGGCGTGAACGCGGCCCTCGGCAGTGCACACCACCCCTGCTGGAATGTTAACGTCTCCCTCGCCAGCGTCCAGCCAGCGGGTTAGGTTCTCGATGATCTGGCGCTTCAGGCCACTCTCACGCTGGCCCTGCCGTCCCCGAGCCAGGTGGGTACAGTTGCCATCCAGAATCAGGATGAACCACACCGACAAAGGGATCTCGTTAGTCTCCGGGTTGCCGACGATGTCGTCATCTGGCTTGTGGGCGATTACCCTGTTGGTGGTGCCTTCTGATGGGAGATTGGTGGTGACCTCTTCCGGCACAACGTTTGTTGTGGTTTCTGCAAGGAATTTGGTTGTGGTTCTTGCAAGATTTGTTGTGACTTCTGCATTGGTTGTTGTCATTACTTTTGCTTGGATAGTTGTGATTTCTGCACGGTTTGTTGTAATCTCCCAATTAACTATTGGGATTTCTTCAAGGTCTGTCGTTGCTTTTTCATGGTTTGTTGTTGATTCTTCAAGGTCCGTCTTTGTCTTTAAAACGTTTGTTATTTCTTCGAGCTCCGTTGTTGTTTCTGCAACATTTGTCACCGCTTCTGCAAAGTCCGTGCTTGCTTCTGCAATGTTTTTCGAGTCAACCGCAATGTTTGTTGGGATTTCAGAGTTTGTTGTAAATTTGGCAAGTTTTATCGACTCCTCCACCATATTTTCTGTGGTGTGTTCAATGTTTGTTGTCACTTCAGGGTTTATTGTAACTTTGGCAAGATCTGTCGTGATAGCCAGAGCACCAGTTGTGGTTATAGGATTATGTTCAGACTCTGGTGCCTTAGTGGATTGGTCCTCTGCAGCTGTAGTAGCTTCAGAAATTTCGGTGGTTTGCTCCGCTTCGTGACCTGTTGTTATTTCGGCTGATTCAGTGGTGGGTCTTGTAGAAATCACGATAGCGGACGTGGTGTCAGATTCTGTGGTGTCCAGAGAGCGGCTTTTGGCACTCGCTGGAATTTCGGTGAGTGAAACTTTCGGCGATGTGATGTTTGGCTTTTTTTCCGAAACAGCGTCATATTTTGGTGAAGATGATTGACCGGTCGTCACTTCTGAATCCTTGTGCGTGTATGGAGCAGGTTCGCTGGATGTACCCACTTCAAGGTTTTCTGTAACCACATCCGTTGATTCGGATGATTCGATGATGGGACCAGATGTTGTTCCTTCGGATGGTGTTTCTTTTGTCGGGATATTTGATGACTCGGTTGTCGTTACCAAAGATGAGTTTGCCAGACCTGGCATATCTGAAGAACCCATACAAGTGCCTGAAATTCAGAGAGCAGCATATTTTATTTTATTGATAAAAAAATCTTTTGCATTTATATGTAACATTACATGTTTTGAAACAACATATTGATTCAAAAATCTTCTATTTTGAGGCAAAAAAATCTAAAATAATCCGGGTTTGCTCAATAACATGTTTTGAAAACAACATATTCATTCAAAAATCTTCTATTTTTGGGTAAAAAATTCTAAGATAATCCGGATATACTATATACATCTTTAAGATCAAACTATAAGAAATATGCATCTTATATATATATATATATATATATTATAATTGACTTTTCATGACATTTTCTGTCTACAGTAGGGCAAAAATAAAATTTCCTGCTATATAGTTTCATTTTGAAGTTGTAATGTTTTAAAATGAAACGTTTCCTCCCCCCCTCCTCATTTTACGTTTATAACGCAGCATTAATGATATTTATCATGGGATTTATAAAAGGTCCTTGGGCTACTTTTTAATAAGGAGCCACAAAGCCACAACGTATGCATTTAGAAGTGAATATGCGTATGAATACCAGAAATTGCCTATTTAATTATTGTAACTTATTGTAATTGTTAAATGATATTACACTCTTTTTCTTCACTTGAATTAGATTCAGAATTCTATATTTATTTATTTAAATTATATTCTAGAATTTACTATATATATAGTAATTAGGGGTGATCCATAAATTATGTCACACTTTTTGCCTCTTTTTAAACACCCCCCACCCCTTTGTCACAATTGTCACAAATTTCACTACACCC
>JAQGAE010006435.1:0-10128 GCA_034696685.1 Julus scandinavius
TGTGTTCGTCGAAAAGACCGACAGGAGTTGGCTCGTCACGAACACTTCTCGACCTTTCTACAAACAGTATGCGAACTTTATGTAACGCCGTCCTAACTTGCGAGTCGTACGGTTCGCAAAACGTTTGGCTCGCGTTCTGCTCGCATATGTATACGCGCCTTTAGGATCGAGAG
Source organism: Julus scandinavius (assembly GCA_034696685.1). Classification (NCBI taxonomy): domain Eukaryota; kingdom Metazoa; phylum Arthropoda; class Diplopoda; order Julida; family Julidae; genus Julus; species Julus scandinavius. Next base: position 174 of record JAQGAE010006435.1, read on the forward strand.
GCAAGCACGTAACCCACTCGACCGCCGGCGTCGCAAGTTTTGTTCATTACAAATCTGGATCACATTGTCAAACTTGGACTTGGTTACTGTTGACCATATACAAGGGTATAGTGTTTTTCCCCGCGTGAAACCTTTATATCCAATCGATGCAACATAAGGAATTTTATGGCAAATAAAAAGACCATTAGTACCTCGTCATTTGGATCTTACAGAAACCTGTGTACTTGCAATGCTAGAAAATAAAATATGCGTTTCTTCTCATATTCAAATTTTGTTTTAGCAATAAAATAACTAAGGAATGCACAAACATTTGAAATATTCCCGGAATTCGCGTATTTCTTTCGAAAAAAATAATATTTTAAAATATTTATTTTAAGATAACTGGTATGACAACTCCCACAAAGCCACCAAAACTGTTGCACTGAAAACTCAAAATGGGCAAAAAAGCACACCAAAATGTGTAAAAAAGTTGCGCACACATAAATGTGTAAAATTACCTATTTTTATATGTCAAAACACACTACTGTGCATTTTGACATTCAAATGTGTTATATTGCATATAAAAATAGGTAATTTTACACATTTATGTGTGCGCAACTTTTTTACACATTTGATGTCCTTTTTTGCACATTTTGAGTTTTCAGTGTGGATTTACAGTTTAAATCCTAACAGATGTTGTCACTATTTCTGAGAAACTTCTCGAAAGATATGTTTTATATTTTTAATTATGGTCCCAATGATCATACATCATTGTTTATGACTTCAAACATTGCATGTCGATATTCGATTCCCATATCGCCATCGGCTTTGGAAATAAAATCTCAATGATATTGAGTAAAACCATTACATGTGAAATGTTGACGATATTTGGGCTTTATTTGCATTTTGGTTTTATAAATCAATTAAACTTGAGATCATATTCAATTTAATTGAAATTTGCATCGTAATATAGGATTCATAAGCATGCTGGTTTTGTCACCACTGATGTTTACAATGACAATAACCATTAACCACTGACAGATCGACATTTTAGGCACTTAATCTGCGACAGTGCGACTATTATGAATTTCTACTGTTATTTGTCGAGGATTTTTGGAGCATCCTTCATTGAGAGTCGCAGCGTTGAATTTCCGACATGCAACAACTAATGTCCGGAAATCGGTTGGAAAACCGAGATACTGCGTGCATGCAGTCATTTGGATCCTTCGAAATGGGCGGAATGTCACATGACCATGGACTGACCTATGGGCGGATTTGTTACTTGAACGGTAAATGTAGACGAATAGAAAATGTAAAACATGCAGAAAATCCGCATATTAGTTTCTGACGTTGCAAGAGACGCATGTGCATGTAAGTGACGCAGGAAAAATTTCTGCTCAACTTACCGCGGAATTTTCATCTTAAGCCGGTTAACCGGGAGACGAACGATGGGAATAAAATGTCAATTAAAACCCATCAATCGAGCACGACCACTGTTCTCCATCAATGAATCGATTCACACCGGAAGAATCACACAGGTCAGTTGTTGTTTTTGTTTTTGTTGTAGCATGTTTGTCACAACCTTAAACATTAAAAAACCTAATGCCATTTTGGAATGCACGAATGGAATGATGGCATTGAAACGTTCTTTTTTGTAATAGATGAGCATCTGGCTAAAATGTGCTGCAGGTTTTTTTTCTGTTGTTTGCTTAACAATCAAGGGGTAAATTTATAAAGAAATTCTGAAATTGCTAAAATAATAACACGTTTCTAACACTACATTTCCAATGGAAAAATGGTTTTTAACAACAAAGAATAGAAAGTCGTGGGAATTTTTTGGAAACTTAGAGAATGAAAGTGTTTCTGTTGGCTCTACATTGAGAGAATTTTAGTTGGTAATACCAATGTTATTCTTCCATTTATTTACACTAGTGTCTGAAGCTCGTTTGAGTAACAAATGTGAGAGAAATTTTAAAAACCAGTAATTGACTTAAAAATTCGATACTGACTATCGTAACTTTACGAATCCATTGCTGGGAAGATTAGGGCTCCTTTGAAGAGAAAATGTGTGTCATAGTGAAATATGTACCTGAAACACGTGTTTTCATTATTTTGTTTACTTCATGTATGTAACACATCGAGTTTATGAACATGTTTTACCAAATGATCACATCAACACGTTGATTATTTTGTAGCAAGCTGAATTTACTTACTGGTAAATTTCTAAGAATTTTCTATTGTTTTTATTTAATGATTTTAGCTGAAAATTGTACATAGTTGAGTCAGCTGTTAAGGATTTGATATTTTGTTTTCGATTTTGAGATCTTGCAAACTTGATTAAGTTAATAGAATTTTACAAAAATGGAACAGTTTTGCAGATTCAATTTCAAAGGGGTTCAGAGAGAATTATATATCCGAATGATACATGAACTGAAATTAGGACATGCAACAGCTTTATGTTATGTCGCCTATTTATTACTATAATGTGCAAAACAACGATGTATATAAACCCAATAATTCCATTATCCTTGATATGAAATTCAACAGCATTATGGCGTGCAAAAAAAACCAAGTAAATGGATAATTTTCTTTCCTATTAATAAATAAAGGCATCAATGACATAATAAACTACATTACTGAAATCGATTTCAAAATTACTGTTTTCGATTTTAAAATAAATGATCAAGGGTGGATTATGAATTTTGGAATAACTAGTGTGATCAGTGCGAAAAACGAGTTTTAAAAACAAGATATGTATCAACTTGTATCAAGCAAAATTCGTGTGACACTCAAGTTGTGGACCTTTACAGAGCTGCTTGACAGAGCATGCGCACCATATGTGGGCCAAATGCAGATAGTCCAACTGCCCAAGTGATAGTTCGTTTGAGTACTCCTTATGCAAAGCAACATGTTTTTATATCTGTAATGCGTGAATGAAATCCATTAACCCTTTCTGTAAAATTACAACAATTGGGCTAATTGAACGTAATTTGGAATGCATAAAGCATGGGCATTGTTTGGTCCATTCAATGTCCCAGATTATCAAGATATGGTACACTGTAAATTAGGGTCAATGTATTGAAAGCAAGTCAACGAGAAAATTGCGCCATAATGGTAGAGTGGAGGATAACAATTAGGATTATGGAATATGATGGAGTGGTTATGGAGAATTATTAAAGTTGAAAGAAGACTAAATGCCAGAAATAGTATAATAATTAGAGCTGAAACGTAGATATTGACTGTATTGTAAGAGCAGATTGACTGGTTAAGCCTTTACATTGGCTACATTGTTCACTTGAGATTCTTGTCAGCAGCAGTTTTAGTACATAATATTGGATCTCCTTTCTATTGTTATAGACATTAAAATTTTAAGGATATATATATATGCCATTCGAAAAAAAGCTCGGTTGTACATATGTCTATGGTGGATGTAACGCCCTTTACCTTGCTATAAAAAGTCATCCTTAAGAATGAACTGAAACACCTCCAAATGCTTTTTGCAAATTAGCCAGAAAATAAAAAGAGAGGATGTAAAAACAAGTGTTTAAAATCGATATCCGAAATCAATATTTCAAAATGGAAACGTCGAACAAACTATCAGATGCAGCTATACAGGATTTCCAAAGAAGTTTTAAAAAACGCCATAAGAAAGGTTAGAGAAAAATCAATCTCAGGATGTCGAATGTGGTAGTTAACATGTAACAGAAGTTGGGGCCCTGACGCAAATCGCCAATTTGTTCCAATAACGTTTAAGATTTAATGAAAATTTCATTAGTCAAGAGTTCAAGCTTTTTCTTAATTAAACTAGCTTTCAGAATTTATCTATCTTCTGCCCATCTGAGAGTGATTTCAAAGTACGAACATTGTTCATAGCTTCTTCAAACTGCATGCAACACACACAAGGTTTTTTTTTGTAAATAGCACTAGTATCATTTTCTTAACATCATTGACCTCAAAATATTGCCAACAAATTTTAAATTAATTGAGAAGTCGGGTAAATCTTTAATTCGTGAATGATTAAATATCAGAAAAAATGGAAAAATCAATTTAATTTACCATTTTATTTTTTCCATTTTTTAGTCAATGCTATATAAAGTGTTTGGATACTCAAAGTGAAGTTATAAAAGTGATAACTTGCTACATTTAATCACCTTAACGGAATATAAAATAAAAATATTCTGTTCATTAGGATTATCTACTTCATGATATGAATGATATTGCGGAATTTTTGCTACTTAATATGTATATATTTTTTAGTTTTTTTAATTTGGTTTTCTGCTGTTAATTTATATTAAATATCTCGAAAAACGATATTGACGTCTTATTCATCTTTTTGTAAGATTACGAATTACAGATATTTATTTTAGCATTCCTTTAAGGAATAAAAATTCCTAAAGTTCTAGTGCACATTGAAGCAGTCTAAGAAAAATGACTTCAATGTGCTCTGCAATATGCAGTTTTAATTAAAAATACCACAAATTATTTCTTTACAAGAGTAGTGAAAAATGGCAATGTTTCTCGGTATTTTACTTCTGTACAACATCAATGTAAAGTATTTTATATAGGTAATTTTTTTCACATACTTGAAGGAGAAATAGTTAGCATCAATCTACTCGCATATTTCATGTCTTATTAAATGGGGTAAGCAATATATTTAAAGATCCCGAATACAATGTTATGTCAGAGATAACAAAACGAAAAATATATTAGCAGTAGTGGTAAAGTTTGCTGATAAAATTGTATTTTGAAACCGTGTTAGAACAAGGCATGTTTAAACACATTTGTCAAACTACATGTATACAAGTCTATATACTATAGGTTACCCAAAAACATGAATGTGCACACATAAAACTTAATTGTCCAAGATGTAATTTACAATATATTAAATACTAAATTTTATATTAAATCCTTCATTGCTTGATGGGCCAAAAAGAATGTCAGGCAATAAATGATTTCTATCTAATACATAATTCTGAATGATAGAACTTCATACACAGGCGATATTCTCTTGCTTCAAATTTCTAATTTGAGTTATAATAAAAATATTCTGCAGCTGCAAGCCATAATAATAAACCACTGTGTTTAATTAAAGATAACGTGCATTTTGTCTTTATGTTATTTGATAGAAATAAAAAAGGGCTGTTTTAAAATAAATGTTTAATAAATGTGATAATAATAATGTTGATGCGAGATTGTGTGAAGGCATTTTTGGAAGCAGTAACCTCTGATGTATCCCAAAGAAGTCGCTGTCTAGTTATTTAAAACTTTTTCACATGATTTCAATCTATGACGAAGTGGAAGAAGGCAGATATTTCTAATCTGAGAAACGATCTCATTGTACTGGCTTCCTGGTGTGATGAATGGCAGTTGAAGTTACCAAGTGGATTTAATAGGCACCACATGACTCAGCATGTCTCGTGGAAAGGGGGTACATTTGGGTGTTATAAGGTTAGGAAATCATAACGAAAATTAAAAGACTGGAAACAGAAGGTTATTTAAAGGGTTTGGTTTGAATGATGGGAAAGTTCGTCAGTTAAGATATTGGCTATTCAGTATAGCAGCCAGATGGTCGGGGGGCTGGGAAAGAATAGCTAAATAAGGTGAAACGCTGGTGGTGTGTTTCTCTTGTAAACAGAAAACTTGATAACCTGAGTATTTTCTGAGCAGTGTTCAACGTGTTGTTGTTGATTCTGTGAAGTATCTGGGTTCTTATATCAGCAAAAGCCTCTCTTGGAATCACTATTTCACAACCAAATGTTGGTACAGTGAATCAGTAAAGGAAACTGGCTACGCAACTCTGGTTTGCCCTATGTTGGAATATTGCGCTCCTATTTAGAAACCTCACAGGATGGTTGATATTCAGGGTAATAACCGAAATTCTGTGAGTGTGACAGAAATGTTCCACTCTCTAAATTGGGATCCTGAAGCAATTATACAAGAATAAAAAATCCTTAATACAGTAAGTATATATTATTGATTCCCAAACAATCTTTCAATTATCTTTGCTGTATCCTCAACTCTCAATCTTCAACAATACTATGTCGAACACTAGTTCAATCACACAAACATCAACAAATGCATGTGTGCAATTCAAAATTGGCAACAGCTTTTTTAGGAAAACATACATTATATGGTTGCGGCAGCATTAGACGACTATACATTAGTATACATTCCACGAAAAGCTTGTCTGATCGATTGCAACAAATACATGCACGAAATAACAAATGAAACATCCCCAAAACACGAGAAATGAGCTTAGGTTTCAAAAGACTTATGTTGCAAGCACGTTTCATTAATGTGAAACAAGTAAACAGTAATTTTAATAAAAGTCATTTTCTCAAACGAATTTATTGAAAAAATTTCTGAAAAATTGTATGGAAATAATTCCTCAAACAATTAATAGGTATTTTAGTTAACATGAGGATAAAAAGGAGATTTTAATTAAAATCTGACTCATTGAAAAATATATTTTGATCTCACCATAATATTTGTAAATCTCAAATTAATCAAGCAAAGGTTGTATAGGCATTATATGAAGTTAAGGTTCCATGTACTCAGCATTAACGAAGCTATGTATATTTTTTGTTCTATTAGATTAATTCACAGTGCTGGTTCCTCGTTCGAAAACTGCTTCGTTAACGATTCCCTAGAGGAACATGCTCGATTTTCATGTAGAAAATAGTTATTCAGATAGCTCATTAGAATTTTTTTTCAAACACATGTCTCATTATGTCGCTTAGGTAAACCTGGTAAAGCATCCACAACAGAAAAAACAAGTGGGGTCGCTCAAGTCAATATTTAGTAAAAATTCAATTTAACAATTTTGTCTAAGTCGCTACTGACGTTAGAGCATTCTCCTGAAATGATTGGTATTTATTTACCATATGACATTTATTTTCTGACTGTAGGCCACTGAGTTGAATTGGATTGAAAAATTGAAAATTTCATATGTAAATTCGTACCTAAAACTTAGTTTTTAGTCTGATCACGTTAAACCTGCGACTGCTTAAAAATATTGAAATTCATTAATTGAGCAAATGAATGATTTCTTTTCTGATTTTTGTCTGTCACAACATGCAGTCATTTCGAAAATTGAGGCTAGTTGCGTGTGCCAAATCTCCAGAGAATGTGGTTACTGGAAAGAAAGTTCCAGAATACATTCCATCATCAGAAATCAACTTCCTAGTAGTGCTTAGACAACAATTCTTTCTTATTCATTGATGCCCAACTGGGAATTCCTTTGTTATTTCAAAGAATACAACTGTAAACGTTGGCAGAATATTTGGTTTATCTTGTTAACTTAGTATATTTATTGAATAGTGTTAAAGCAGCATGATGTGGTATCATTAATGGAACAGGAACATTCGTATGAGCAATTATTTTCAATTAATAACGAAAGCGATAATTCTTAAATATGTTAAGATTTATGAAACTGTCACTCATAATATAAGTGGGTTACTCGTAATATTCCAACGAGAAAGGTTCTGACAATTACTAATTGTGGATGTTATAATTACTAATCACCTTTTGGAAACTGTATTTAATCCAAAATCCCCAAATCCCCAGAAGAAGAATTTACGTTTGCATGGTTGACATTCTTAGCATTGCCTATAAGCATAAGCTTGAGCGCTGGGGACGTAATCTGATGAAATTGACCCTATTAATGTCAACTTAACGGCTTAATGTCGTCAAAGGCTAGTTTAGATCAACCGTTTTGGACATATACCTTGGTCAAACACGGTTAAAAAGCAATCTGAAATTCACTGTCAAAAATATCAGCCTTAAAATAAAAGCTTTTAGGTTTATCCTTGTACTTGCTTCTATTTTATAGGTTAATCCCAGATAAAAACTCATGGAAATTCAATGTTTTTGTAACAATACTACATTAATGCAAAACATTGACAAAAGAAATTAAACAAAACGTTTTAATTTATCATTCTATTGTTGTATGAATGGTTGTCATGGTAAATGAAGACTGTATTAAAGTGGATAGAAAAATTGTACAATTATATAATTGTAAATACTAAATACATTAATGTGCATAAACAGCAGACTTTAGTAAATTAAACTCATGATTAGGAATACTGATTATACAATTGCAGTGGAATCATACTCTATCGTATGCGTAAGTAGAGTACATGTAATCAGTAGTCATGTGAAATGAGTAATCAAACTTTGGCATATATGTACTCCTCGATATGAGTACTGATTATGAGTATGGTGGATTGCAAAAGTTTTGTTTTGGGAACTCAATTTATTTTAAACACTGTAGGTTTTATTACAAGAAGAAACAATTAAATTTAAAACAAATCGTAATGAATGTGAGAACACAATAAACCCTCTTAGACATTAGCAAAATCTTAGTCATTAAAGGGGGAAAAAGAACAGAACATCTGATAACAAAAGGATTATAAGTAGAAATGTAAAAATTAGGACACATTTAGTATGCTATTAGGATGGCCCTCATTCAAGTTACTCATTCTCGTTACTCATATATATTAAATTCGACTCAATTACTCACTTAAAATTAGCTCTATTCATATTCAATTACATTGGTTTTCAGATTACGTTAGTATTCATAATTTCAAATTATGTTAATACTCAAGGAAATTTGTAATCGCTCATTATGAGTACATTTTTGTAATATAGTACATTGTGCTCGTACGTTTAGTGTACATTTGCATTCAATTACTTTTGTACATTTTGTAATGAATTACTTTTTGTACTCAGTACTATTTTACTCCTTACTCAAATTGGTTCAATTTACTCAATTACTGCACAACACTGAAATATGTGCAGTATGCTTATACAATGTTTTTCAAAATACAGAAGCATATGGACTTATTGGATTCAAGAAGTAAACAATTTATTTATGCAAAAATTGTTTATCATACATATTTTTAATTTACAGGCTGCACTTACAGGAAGCGTTGCCGAACTAGAAAAATTGATTTTTAGCGATCCAGATGTTATTTATTGGAAAGATGGTGAGGGACAGTCAATTTTACACCTGGCAAGCTCAAAAGATAAAGTTGCAGTTATCGAATGGGCTATCCAAGCTGGAGCAGGTAAGAACAACAATTTAATATCCTCCATTAATTCAATTCCCTTCAGTCGTCAAACAAATGTCATATTGTACTAACTATAAGGCAGAATTTAAGCGGCAGATGACCAATTCAGTCATCATTAATAAAGATTTGTTCTACTCCTTTATCCCACTCAAGTTTTGAGTTTGAATATGATCTCTCAACAGAGATCACATAAGAATATTTTTTTGATAAAAGCATGCATAACCTACTTTGGGAACTTGAAAGCCATGCTTTGAAACTTAATTATTATCTTTAATACCCTTGAAAATTTCAATATGGCCCTGGACAGTTTGCAGCCAGCAGCACTTAGAAGATTATACAATGGCAATAGGATTATGTCATGGCAGAATAATGGTTTGTTATGAAAAACATGTGGGTTTTTTTCAGATATAAATGGACAAGACAAACAAGGGCGTACTGCCCTCCATATTTCTATTGAAAGTGATGCCAACGAGTGCCTGGAAACTCTCCTGCAAAGGGGAGCCAACAGTTGCTTGGCCAATCACAAAAAACAAGCCCCCATTCATCTGGGAACTCAACTAAACAAACCTCAAGCGCTACAGGTAAGAACCACTTAGTTATATACTTGTATATATATCCAAATACTATTTGAAGAAAGTTAAATTTATTAAACAGTGGGGAAAATTTTTTCAAAGGCACCCATGTTAAAAGAAATATGCTTTCCCAAGAGTGGTATTAATTCACTTTAAGTACATCTGCTACATAGCACCTTCATCGCAGATAAAATCAAAGCTTCCGCCTGCCCCTACATATATTTCAACTCTCCTCCCCACCAACTACAACAGTAACTTCAGTGGCGTAATTAGGGGGTTGCGAGGGGGAGCGGCGCTCCCCTTAACCGAAATTTCGCTGCCCCTAGAAAAATT
>JAQGAE010006436.1:0-10127 GCA_034696685.1 Julus scandinavius
AGGGGAACTTACCTGTGTTTACCTGGTCGCCGTCTTGTTCTGATGATGACGTCCACAACGAAGACCTGAAATGAAAAGGGACAGTTAATTAATTGATAACTGATTGGTTGATTAGATGTTAATCCTTAACTGCCTTTCCCCCCCCCCCTTCATAATCACTATAGTATAGTTAGAGTGGCCCAGGAGGCGCCACTGTTATGGCATGTTTTTTTTTTTCTTGGTCGCCATTTTGTTTTTGTTCCCACACAATGATGTTCTTGTTGTGGTCGGTCGGTGTTTCCTGTTTCCTGAAAAATAAAAACAAAATGGATCTCATAAGTGTGAGAGTTTTTTTTGTTTGTTTGACTCCACGGCTCCATTTCTGAATAACAATGGTAGCAGAGCATGGTTTTGATGGTAACCAATTTGATTAAACATGCCGGACTTAAACATTGTGTTTCGGGAGGCCGCCGACGCCCGTGTTCATTTTCTGCGTGGTCTTTGCCGCCGCCATTGGCTCAACGCGCCCTCTGATCGTGGCTATTGGTCGCCTATGGTTTCGTCAGCATTGGCAAACGTTTAGGCACGCCAGCCGGTCCTGTCCACCGATGGAGGTTTTGGTTTTTGGGGCTTATGCCCACCGCGAGAGGTTTTTGCCAATACCTTCACTGCGAGAGGTTTCTGCCTATGCGCCCACCGTCGGAGGTTTACAACGTATTCGCCCATTGTCGGAGGTGTATTTGCCTGTTCAACGAACGGGGAAAAAAAACTCCAAATCGACGCCGTGATTAGTGGTGTATCCGTCCACTACTGATTTTGGGACAACCTCCGCCATGGCCTTTGGATGAACGATCGCTCAACGGGGGCAATCTGGAAAGAACTGGGTGTTTTTTTGTGAATTGGCCATTATTGCAGTTAATATTGAATGGTGTTGGAACTATTGTATTACTGTATCAGTTAAATGGTAGTATATATGATGGACAAGTGCTTAACATTGGTTCTGTTGTTTAATAATGCCTGAAGTCGATGTGTTGCTTGATCGTGTAGTGTCAAACTGTGCTTTTGGTGGATAGTGTTTAATCTTTGACCCGTTTATGAAACCTCTTGTTTCAGGTTTTGGTCCGGACGCTCATCATTAGCGACGGGATGGATACCACGTGACGCAGGTTTGGGGTTTACTTTTACTGTTCTTTCCTGGATCCTTGGGGTGGATTTGGGTTATTCTCCATCGACAAAACGGTTTCAGAGGTACAGACTCCGCGCGTCGGTCATTCTGGCTGGGAGGTCGGGGTTCTTTTTGAGTTCTTTTAAAAACGACGGCATTGTTCGTTGTGGTCTCGAGGAACCAGAGTCTCATCGCGACGTGTTAGGCGCGTGGGTTTTTTCGACGACGTTTCTTGTTCTCGTGACTCCACCCAAATTCCGAATTCTCACCAAACACACCACCGGTAAAAATGGCTGATGGATACGACTTCTCGCTCCCTTCAGCGGATAGGTCGCCGAGGATATTACTCCTCGCGGAATCTAATTATGCAACCTAGAGGAAGAAGCTGGAAGTCGCATTGATGTATCAGTCCCTCCTGCGGTTCGTGAGTTAGGACTGCAAGGATCCCGAAAAGGCTGCCACCTCGGCCGATCGGGAGAGGTTATAGGACAGGTGCCAAAAGGCTTACTATATAATCGTCTTTTTGGTCCATCCTAGGATAAGGGAGACGCTCTTCCAGGGGTTCACTGGAACCCAGTGCAGGGAGGTGTTAACTCATATACAACACATTTATGAGCCGACTACCCAAGATAGGATCTGACAGTTGCAATAACAGTTCCAATCCCTGCGGTTAGAACACCTTGAGTCCATCGAGAGCTACATTGCCCGGGTGGAGCGTGTAGCTCTTCAACTGGAAGAAGCGGGTCGCCGGGTCGATGACATGGACTTGGTGTTCCAGATGCTTATGGGTTTTCCTCCGAGCTTCGATCTAAAGATTAAGCTCCTCCACACTTGGCCTGACACGGACTTCATTTCTTCAAAGGTCAAGGCAGCCCTGATAGCCAAGGCTAATAGCTTTAGGTTTACCCGAGGGGCGAGCAAAGAATGGAGTGCTGGGAGCGATGTCCTTGCTTTCTTCCGCGGTGCAAAATCAACGTTGCCAGGAAAAGCACCCTCCGGAACGACCGAGACCCGGACCTGTTCCCGTTGTGGGAGAAAGGGTCATTTTCAAGAGACCTGCCGGGTCAACCTCGGGTCGGGCGGACAGGGTGCCATACCAAAGACAACCCTTTATATGCGATGCAGCCTGTATCCGCAAGCCCTGCAGTGCAGCAGGCACAGAATGCAAAAGGGGCAAATGGCAAGCTGAAGGGGAAGAAAGGGACTAGCTTTGAGGGCAAGTCTAGGGGAACCACCGAACACATGATTATTCCTGGGGAATGGGCAGGTTTTGACATTCTCGTTGTTGCACTAACCGCTGACAAGGGTAATGACGATCGGTGGACTTGGGATTCCTAGGCGGGCGTGAGCATATGTCATGATTGCCGCTGGTTCACGGAGTACCAGGAATAAAACCCCATCGACATGTACTCTTATTCTGGAACATTTTTAGATTGTCGGTAAGGAAACAGTCGTGTTTTCTTCTGAGGTGAACGGCCAAAAGCGTCTCACTGCCATCCGTGATGTCGCATATGCTCCGTCAGGTAGTAGAAATCTCCTCTCAGGTTCGGCAGGTTGCACCTGGAAGGAATCGGATGACAAAATTCAGGGTTTTTGAAAAATGGGCTGTCCACATTTTAAACTTTAAAAAAAAAGACCGTCTGTATCATGTTACAGCGGGGCCTCGACCCGACTTGGGCAAGAAATTATTGCAGCCAATGTCGGTTTTGGCCACTGGTGGGTTGGCCCAATCTTCTAATTTAAAATTGTGGCATCTTAGACTTGGCCACATCAGTCAGGATACGATCTTGCAAATGTCAAGGTCTCACTGGTGGGTTAGCCCAATCTTCTAATTTGAAATTGTGGCATCTGAGACTTGGCCACATCAGTCAGGATACGATCTTGCAAATGTCAAGGTCTCAGCATTTCCGTGGTCTGCCAAAGTTGACAGATAAACTACGGAACTGTGAGGCATGTTTCGAATGAAAAATGCGCCGACCATCCCACCCGGCACAGGATAAATTCTATTTGAAGGCACCACTGGAACTGATCCATGCAGACGTATGGGGGCCAATTGCTTTCCATTCGCATACAGTCTGTCGGTACTATCTGGCACTAATCGACGATTACTTGTGTTGGTGCAAAGTGTATCCCCTGCAACGCAAGGACCAGGTCATGGACAGTATCTCCAGTTACATCGCTTTGATGGAGAACCAGACTGGTCACAAGTTGAAGGCCATTAAGATCGACAACGTGTGAGAATTCTGCTAAAAATAGTTTGAAAGGTTCTATGCGGAGAGGGGAATTAGACATCTGCGCATAAATTTCTACTCTCCACATATGAATAGGGTGGCTGAAAGGTTCAATCAAACAGCCGTTCAAGCTATCAGAGTCATGCTATGCGACTCTGGTGTAGGCAATAAGTTTTGGGCAGAATTTCTCTACACCTTCACCTACCTTAAGAATAGACTGCCCCAATGAATACTCAACATGGTTTCTTCTTACGAGTGGCTTAATTGGTATTCGCCGAACCTTGCCCACATCCGATTCGTGGGTAGCAAGGTCTATGGTTTTGTCCCTCAGGCTCCACGGAAGGGGAAACTCGACAACACTTTTGTTAGCGGGGTACTTATCGGCTACGCTCGAACGACGAGGGGTACCGCTTCTTGAACCCGGAACTAGCCTGCATTTTCTAGTCTAGTCAGGTTCAGGTAGACAAAGCAATCATGAGGACCGGTCCCGACGATCGCTCTTCAGGACAGATGTTCTTACCAGAACTTGGACAGGAAGCTCCGGACGAGTTTCCTGCCGAGGCCCTTAAGGCCGTTGTTCCTACCGCGGAGGCGCCCACGAGTCCGTTTGTAACTCGTGATCTCCCGACTGTGGAGTCTTCCACATGGAGATGGGTTCTTCAACCCAGACAGACAGGGCAACGTGCTGATGTCTATTACTACCTGGGTAGAAAGCGTTTTCGCTCCACCAATGAGATCAGCACGTACTGCCGGGACAACAAGGTCGAATATGATCACGACTTTGACTTCTCCCCACATAACACTTTTCAGGGGAGTTCAAAATTGGCCCGAGAGACGAGATGACTGAGGATTAGACAAAGGAATCCAAAGCTCCGGACGAGCGGGTTCCTGTATCCTCAGGTACCAGGAGTGAGACTAAGGTGAATGTCGTGGGTTCTGATCCAACAACGTTTAGCGATGCATTTTCGGCCCCAGACTCCGATAAATTACTGGAAACTATGGAGGACGAGTTGCATGTCCTCAAACAGCATAAGGTCTACGAGTCTGTAACGCCTCAGCAGGGACAGAAAGTTCTTGGCTGCAGGTGGGTGTTTACCCGCAAGCGGTACTCGAAGGGCGTCGTGGTGAGTCAAATGGCCCGTCTTGTTGCTAAAGGGGTTTCAGCAACAGAAGGGTTTAGACTTCACGGATGTTACAATCCCATGATTAACTTCACGCTCGTCCGTGTCAACTTCCTTTTGCTTGTTGTGTTCGGGGGTTAGCTGCATTGCTACCTCGACGTCCAGTGCACTTTTCTATATGGCACACTTGATAAACCTACCCTGATGGAACCTCCACTAGGGGCGACCCAAACCGACAGATGTGTCTGGCACCTGAATAAGTCTTTGTATGGCTTACACCAAGCAGGGAGATGAAGGTGGGGAACCTTGCACGAGGAACTGCAATGGCAGGAATTAATACCGTTCGACAGTGTCGAAAGCGTTTATCGGCTATGGTTGGATGCCCTGTTCATGGTGTACGTGGCGACTTGTTGGTCCTGGGAAAATATGACAAAGCAATTGACGAGGTCATTGCTAAACTGTCCCGGGTCTATGATCTTAAAGATCTAGGACCGGTGACGACTTTCCTGGGCATTAACTTCCGACAGGACGATGACGTTAACATCATCATGGACCAGGAGCCATATATTGACGCCCTCAGTTGGAAACCGGACATGATCCCCACGCGACATGTTAAGGAGCTTCTTCGAGTAGGAACGGTCTTCTTTCGTGAATTTATAAGTAACGAAGAAGAGGCGATTCCGTATCCATACCGGAGTGTTATAGGCTCATTGCTATACGTAGCCAGGATGACGCGACCGGACATCTTGGTCGCCGTTAACACTTTAGCGAAGCTCAGTAGCTCTCCATCTTTACAGGCCTGGCATCAGGTGGAGAACTTAGTCAACTACTTGCGACAGCCTAAAAATAAAGGTCTAGTTCTCTTTAAGAGTCATGATGTTAAGGTCAGGGCATTTACTGACAAATCCTGAGAGTCTGACGTGGATACGAGTCGCTCGGTCCCGGGAAATATTGGTAGTGATTGGCTATTCCCCGGTGTGCTGGAGATCTTCGAGTCAGACCATCATAGCTTAATCGACCATGGAGGCCGAGATCATGACCTTGGTTGATCTTTTGAAGTAGCTACTTTGGTTGTACAAGTTCTTGGAGTAGGCACATCCAATCTTGCCTAACGGCATCCAGGAACCCACCTTGTTCCTCGACAACGAGTCGGCAATTCACGCAATAAGGAACAAAGTCGAGAATAACACTACCAAATACTTTGTGATGAAACTTTGGTTTATCAGGGACCATTTTCAGAAAGGGGTTTTCAAAATTTGCTTCTTGGGTACTAAGTTCAATTTTGTGGACATGCTCATGAAGCCCCTTTCAGCCAGCAGGATAGCCGCATTGACTTCATACCTCTGTGACCGGACCATGTATCCTTAGGGGAGGTCTCGCTACGGGGAAGAATGTTGTAATGGGGTGGCGCAACCCGTTTGTTAAATTTTATTAATAAGGGGAACTTACTTGTGTTTACCTGGTCGCCGTTACAATATAGACTGTAAAGAAGCCACTCCATGTAAAGACGGTAATGTCCCGGCAATTAATGCACTGAGAAACTGTAGTGATTCAGTATCCTTATTAAAGTCTGATCGGCTCATTGCTGTACATTGCCAGGATGACCCGACTAGATATATTAGTCACGGTAAACACACAAGCAAAATTCAGTAGTGTGCCTACTTTAATAGCCTGGAATCAGGCAGAGAATTTGCTGAATTATGTCAGTTAGACCAAAAAGAAATGTCTGATTCTCATTAGGAGCCATGATACCAGGGTCTAAGCATACACTGATGCATCCTGGGGGTCCGATGTGGATACAAGCTACTCTGTATCGAGGATGATAGTATTGATAGGTCATTCCCCGGAGGCGTGGAATTCGAAGCGGCAAACCATAATAGCCTAATCGACCATGGAGGCGGAGCTCTTAGCGTCTGTCGACTTGGTAAACGAACTTCTCTGGCTATCTGCGATTCTGGGGAAAGTGTCGCCGGCGTTGCCCCAGAAAAATCCTGGGCCGATGCTCTTCCTAGATAATCAATCTGCGATTCATGCCATTCTCAACGAGGTGGAAAATGGCACCACAAAATACTTTAATTTGAAACTCCGGTTGGTTAGAGACCACTATAAGAAAGGTCTCTCTGAGCTCCAGTTTGTCAGGACCAAGTGTAACCTGGAAGACTTGCTGACCAAGCCCTTGTCCTCCGACCGGATTAACCAGCTGACCCCTTATCTAAAATATGTGATTTATTAGCATGTTATGTTAAGGAGACTGTCGCTGAAACGGGGGAGATTGTTGTTTTGTTTTCGCGACACCAGCATTATTTATAACCTTTTTTTTTAAAACAATTAATTATTATTATATTTATAAAATATTCTATTTATATATGTAATGTGTTTTGTTAACGTCCAGATGATGAAGAGCCATCCAATTGAAAACTAAAAGGAAAAGATAAATGATTGGGTTTTAAAACTAAAATGAGAAAAAACGATGATGGTTCTTAAGGAGGGATTTTTACTTCTCCCTCTTGAAAAAGACTTCCCTGCAAATAAGGGAAGTTGGGGATTGGCCGACTTGTCATGCTGCTGGGTGGCCATCTTGTTTCTCGATGGTTTGGCCAGCACTCTTTTTCAGACCACTGACCCGTGCGAGTGTTGCCTCTTTACCATCTGAAATGTGAATCAAGGTTTCCTAATGTCTTCTAACACAAGAATTGTAAGTGTTTTCGATTACAAATGAATTAAATAAACACTTACTTCCTGGATTCTGGATTCCTGGATGTGATCTTTCTTTATTGGCAAAGGTTCCTGTAACGGGAAAATAGGAACCATTCAACTATAACACAGATCACTCGCATCCATGACAGTACAGCAAAACACAGTCACTAACAGGGTTCGCTACATTACACAGCAAAAACCAGCACCTCCACCATGTCAAGTCAGAATTCTAGACTTGAACCGCTGAAACGCGAGACCACACGAGATACTGCGGTACAAACTAACTTTATTGAACAAAACACCGCAACATCGCCCGATCGCCTACTAACTTGTGGGACTTACAACTTAGGAAAACGATACAAAAACAACCGCACAGATTTACGGAGGCTGACCAGCTTGGTTAGGCCCCAAATTCACACTCCCTGTCACCTGGCCCAGGTCTTCATAAAATACCATTTCACCCTCTGGTGGCGACCTGGGCAGGCACGCGCCAACATACCACATACCATCAAAGATCTTTCCCGCACATACCATGCATTCCACACATTCCCGCCATGCGTGGAAATGCCCTACGGGGGATCAATACAATATAGTTTTTTTTTAAATGAATAAGTGATTTTAAATACTTATTTTTATTTTAATTAAATTTTAATGAATCTCTTCCAATGTCTTTAAGCTTGTTGCTGCCTCTAATGCATTAATTGGCCTGATAACATTTGGAAAACAGTTTATGTACACGAGCTGTGTTGCAAAGGGTGTTCAAAGAGCTGCGTCATCAGAGGCCCAGAAGATATGACTGCAAAGCAAAAAAAAATGTTAGTTATTTAGAAACACCTAGCAAGTCAACTTCAGCAGCCACAGGGTATGCAGCAGAGAGGTCAAGTGGCGTGATTCCTGGCCAATTCCTCCTGGTAAACTACCACTACATTTTAAAGATAATTTTTAGTTGGTGTTTAATGTGTGCTTATCATGTCCATTTTTGTTTTTATTTCTGCATTTGATAGTGACCAGACATTTCACTCCAGTAGATTTTTCCACCATAAAAATTTTACGGATTCTGTGTTACCTTCAACGAGTTTTTTAAAAATGTTTCATATTAAATTTATGTCTATAACGGCGAGAAAACTTAGGCATTATATGATAAATAACTTAGTATCTGTGGCATAAATGAACGTGTTTAGAACTTTACAGCAAAACATCTGAGAAAATGTCGTGTTTGCTAAATTTTATGCATTGATAAAACTGTGTTTACAGCACATGAGCCTTCACAAGTGTCCGTACAATTTCAATGGTGGGAAATATTCCTTTGAACATATTACCTAGATTCATACTGTACTAGAGAAACATCAACCTTCCTTAAACAGAACGAAAGGCGTGGTATGTTGGCAATATCTATAGTTTTGTAGTCGTGATTCTGTCTTGCACTTGCTTTTCAATTTTTGCTTTGCTTTGCTAGGTATATGCCTGAGCTCGAAATTTTTGTCCTACCTGCCAAAGATCACAGATTTCGGTATGAAAGTCAATCAAAAATGGGATCTCATGGGCGGTTGAAATCACGCCAAGGTTTAGCGCATGGACAAAACACTGGGACCCGACCCGTGTGCCCCGAAGTACGAATCTAGGATATATAGGCAAAGGAAATTTCTTGACATTGAAGATATACGGAGACTCGGTCGTGAAGGCTTGTGTGCTGCAAACACAGTTTTATCATAGTATAATATTAAAAAACGCAAAATTTTCTCAGATGTTTTTGCTGTAAAGTTGTAAACACGTTGATTTATGCCCAAAATACTAAATTATTTATCATACAAAGTCATAGACGTAAATTTCATATGAAATATTTTTAAAAAACCCTTTTTAAAGGATGAATCTGTTAAAAATACACTTTTGGGCACTCTTGAGCCTTCACGAGGCTTCATAAATATTTTTTTGAAAGAATCTCCTGATTGGATAGGTCCGGTCACCATACCCGCCGCATTAGGCTAAGGTATACTAATGTCGTTAAGATATTTTGTTGAGTGATTTCTAAATATCCTGATAAAAAGTATAAAGTTCCATTAGATTTCTTCTAACTTTAGGTACTTAATAGCTAAACTTTGTTATTTTTACTATCTTGCTTGCTTGCGACCATATTTTTGTTATTTCTATAAAGTATTTATAGAAAGTAAATCTTCGACACCTAATTCGCGGCGCCAATTGAAATTAAAACGGCAGATGTTAAAGCAAATTCATTATTAGGCCTACTTAACATGCAAACAATTTTTTTAAATAATATAACATTTAATTTTATTTAAACAATGAATGTTTATTCATATTTAATAATTTTAAATAAAGTAAATTCAAAGCTGCATGAATTGATTATTATCCACAATTCTACATGCTTATAGCAATGTAATTCCTGCATTGAACAAGATTGATCTGAAAAATGCCAAACATTATTGAGTGATTAAGCAGATGCAGTCCTTGTTTGAATTTAAAGCAGATAGTGTAATGACATATTTTGTTTTGTTTTGCCTGTAGTTACCTTGCTCTTCTCAAAAATGTTTACATCTGGATTTAAGAAACCAAGTAATTGGGAGGACAAAGTAGAAAACAACAGTTGTCATTTTATAAAATCAAGTACCCAGATTAATTATCCAGGCAAACACTTAGCTGTGAGCAAGTAGTTTCTTGTATAACTGTTCATAAATTAGTTGGAATCACGTGCATGTGAAACGCAATTTTAATTGTTGTAAACAATGCTCTTTAATCAGAAAGATTTTAAATATAATTTTTTTATCAAGATTATGGCAATTAAATTTTTTCTTTTCGTTTCTTAGCTATAGTTGGAAAAATATATCATGTCTCACTCCAGATTGATGTATTCAAATTTGTATACTTTGTGTTCCAATGTGTCATGAATTTACCCTGAAAGTTGTACCCACTCAGGCAGAC
>JAQGAE010006437.1:0-10126 GCA_034696685.1 Julus scandinavius
TAACGGGTGCATGAGGGGGCGCTACAAGCATTGTTTCAACCTGCCCCTTGATCCAACCTGCCCCGGTCTCCCCTACTCTTCCTCCCCTCCCTCCCCCTAATAGACGTCCTTAATTTTTTTTTAAATAGGGTGTCCAGAAAATGTTGTGAAACATACAAAAGCCCATACTGTACATTTCCAAGAACTACTCGCTACCAATTCCATGACATTTTCCCAGATTTTTCTGATAAACGGAAATTCCAAGCATAAAATTGGTGTTTAACACAAAGTTAGACATAATTGCTGACTTTCCCGAGTTTTTAAAAATTTAAGTACGTTTGGGACTGGGGAAACATTTCTTCTGGCGTCCTGGCGTTTCACTGACCTTTAAAACTTAATTAAACAGAAAATTCAAGAACTGAAAAATGCCATCATTAGTTGATGTCCACAGTGGCTACCCCCAGCAGACCACCCCCTCTTGAGGACGTCATTTTTGAATGGCGCCATACCGAAACGCTGCAACGAAAATTGGTTCCTTAGTTGACTTCCTAATTCAGTATTAACCAAGGAAATGCCATGCTTTACAAGATTTTGCTTCTGTATTTCAAGAAATTTTGGGAGAAATTTCATAACTTTTTATGTATACAGAAACGATGTTTTTATAAAGCACGAAAACGTCCCCTTTATGTGGCTGAAATGAACTTGGATATGCCATCAGATTGGTCCCTTGACTCAATTATTCTGTGGACATACTTTATGTTGACTTTTTAATAAACGATAACGTTGTTTTTATAAAGTAACGAAAATTCCCCCTTTATGTCGCAAGAATGATAGTTTGACAGCTTGTGTTCTTTAAAGTGGTTTTCAACCTGTGTGCCGCGACAATTTTATACCTAGTTTAGTGTGCCGTGAGCTGAAAAAGGCATTCATTTGCTATATCGCATTTGTCTTTCAAGATTTGAAAAGTCGAAATAGTAACTACGAGAGATCTCTATGTATAGTTCGTTATACATACTTAAAACCAGATTAGTTCCTTTAAATCTTTGGATTACAAACTTGAAGTGTAAAAAATTCAGGAACGTTATTGAAATTAATCACCAGTCTATTTTTATTAGTTAGACTTTAACAACATCTTACAAAACCCGCGGATTAGAATATCACGAAATCATTAGGACAATCTAGTCTTTTGGCTCTTTATGACACTATAAAGATTTACATAAAGATTTTCTTGTAGGCTTTCTTTACCGATAAAACTGTTGAAAATCCACTCTGTTCTTTGGAAAAGAGAACATAAAATACGTTTTTATTTGCATAATGAAATAATTTGATTTACATTTAAAACAACACTTTATTTTGTAATATATTTAATAAGTATTGTGCATAAATACCATGCATATTTAAAATACATTTCAGTAGAATTAATTCTCTCTTACAAGATCCATTGATGAAAAATTTATAAGAGTGAATGCATAATTCGTATTGAATATACTGTAAAATTTATTTCACTAAAATATCATTTTTGAAAATAAAATATATGTTGAAAGATGTTTTTGTTTATAATGATCATTAATAATGTCATATCAAGCCATGCAAGTTTAATACTGCACATAGAACTATATATGCTTATCAATATTCCCTATTCTTATTGCATACCGAATATCTATGGATTCAGGATACGATGGATTCACGATTTATCGAAAATCTTTGATTTACATGTTGTATTATGCCTTTTAAAATTTGATTGTTAATAATATAATATTAAAAGTAAGCATAATCAAAAATTAATCGATCAAATATTTCCATGTTTAGCAATCAACTCGTACATTTAAAGATGATTTAAAGCACAATTAAGAAATGTCTAACATTTATTTGGGGATTTTATAATTGAAAGAGTGGGTTTTTGTTTTTAATTTTGAAAGAAGAAAATAATATTGTAAACCAATATATTAAAGGAAACTATTTATTCTCCAAAAATGGATAAAAATACATACAAAGCATAGTTAAATTTCAGCTCGTTTTTATTTTATTGCACGAAACATGATATTTATGAAACGTTTTGTATTTTTATAAAAACCTCATGAATATTCACGTTTTAGTTTTCTCAAAAAAGTCTTTCAAGTATACACGATTCGATTTCACGAAATATACAAAAATCGCATCTGCGTCCAATTCGCACAAATAATGGATTTTCAAAATCGTCCATATACTACTTGGACCTTAAATTTGCAAAGTAATCAATTTTGAGTGATAAATATTGGATCACAATGTAGCCCTTGCCAGAACTCCTTCGTCACCAAAACTTAAAAGAAAATCGTTGGCTCGAACGCAATGGGCGTGTTATGGAGATATGGATTTCACACAAAATTCGATCAATTTTCTGGTTTGCTTCCGTCTTAAGAAAACCAACGTAAAAATCAAGGAAACAGAGGGGCATACAGTATGTGTGTGCTTCCAAAGTGTTTGGTTACGACCAGTCAAAGTAAGCATATAAAATGATCTCAGTAGGCCCATGTGACAAACTGTAATCCATCCTGGATTACAATTTTAAAAAAAAGACTGAATCCCAATGTTCAAATAAATGGAGAAAGAATCGGAAATAATGCGGATCTGTAACTCCTAAAAGGTTTCCTCGCAAAAATGCCAGCGTGTCTATTATGTAGATAACAATAAAATAGTCCTATGTCCGAGCAGACCAGGCATACCTACAGAAAACGATTTATTCACCATGACAACTCTGCCTTTGTGCTCTTGGAATAATACGGGACATAATATATGCGCCATGCATATATGACCCAATCTTAGGGTGATCTACTTGGAAGAGAAAAAAAAGCCATATCATCAGTCTACGAATAGGCCTAATTCAGGTTCAACATATGCATACACGAAGCTTTTAGGGAAATAAATCTTATTACTAAAATCAATATAACATTAGTTCTCTTTAACTGGTTGTACCTATAAAGGTCAGATGATATGCTGGTTGACCTATTTTCGTAGGCTGACATATTTTGGTGAGATCCTTCTGAACACACCGATACTGTTAGCTTATTGTTCAAATCGGGTCATTTTTCGTTTATCCTTTTTCACAGCTGAGTATAAGGAAAATAATTAAGTTAATATCATGACAATATGCAAAGTTATAGCCATACGTGACCAATTTCACCAATATATTTTAATATCTTTTAAGGGATATGATGTCTATTAACGGTATTTATTTACCTTCCCTGGTGGAAAATTTAAATATGGACATGTGTGGGCCATATACGTCCATGTATGGGCAATATTTAACCCTTGATGGGCCATATATACGTAGGTATGTATGGGTTATACATGGGCCATACTTTGCATTTAACTTGGGTTTTTTATCGATATATGCAATGTATATGGCAAGCTTATTTCTACAAATTAAAGATTAACGTCTCAATTAATGCATGTTAAACTGTTTTAGAATAAATGTATCAACTATGTGTGCAAATACAACGCAAACGTTAAAATACCCATTTAACACAAATTTTGACAAATACTTAGCTAATGCCTTTTTTAACATGATCTATTTTTATACGACATGGTAATATAATACTTTTTAATATAAATGTCCCTAGTCGATTAATGAGAATATTTTTTTGCTCTAAAAAATCTCAACAGAAATTCCACAAAAACACAATGACGCAAATTCGGTACATCATTAAGATTGCATTCCTAGTTCCATGTTATATGTGCCAGCTATAAACCTAATCGGGGTTAAAATTTAATGGCATTGCATATAGGCTTATTCTTGTACGATGACTGAAGAAAATACCATTTTAGCGGTGAAATATGTCTAAATTTCACTTATACATATAAGTCTAGCCTTGGATCGTGTGTAGATCCTTAATAAAATCATATATGGATCCCTTATCCATTTTTCATGAAGAGATAAGAAAACATTTGATAAAACTTGAGGGGAAAAAGACATTACACTCGAAATTCAAGTGGCTCCCAAACCTATTGCATATATTTTTCATTTATTCCCCTGCAAGATGTAAAATTCAAGATAATAAATATCAGTAAACAACAGCAATGGCTCCAAAAACAATTTACGAATAAGCTTAAATTTATAACGTGTTATTATTTTCGACACAGTTATGGTTTACCTAAGTACATTATTTAAATTCACCTTTAATACAGGGTGAAATAAAACCCTGAAAAATCTATCATGCTTGAACATGTCATTTGCTTATTTTTGAAATTTACCTACTTCATGACATCATCTTTTTTCCATTTAAAAAAAGGATAAATGAAAACAAAGCTTTCATTTATTTGAAATTTATTAAAAATCTAATCCAGACAAATATCAAAAAAATGAAAATAAATGTAAATATTATATTTCAATTTATGGGTTACTGATACTGGTGACCAAATTAAATTATTTTTTCCCTTAATATTTTTATATTAAAAATGTGTAGATTATATGACGAAACACTCGGTCACCTTGATAGAAATGATTGATTATAATTTGCCAAATAGCAGATTACAACGTTATCGAGATAATTATTAGTACGAGGGATGTCCCAAAAGTAAGTTACACAGGGCATTTATTTATGAACTGCTAATCCAAATGAAAAGCGGAAATATATGATTGCTTAATATAGCAAATGTTAAAATATTACTGCTAAAATATGTTATAATATTTCTGAAAAAAAGACTTTTTCAAACATGACCTTGGCCAATATTTACAAATTCATCTTTGAAGTTTTGCTCAATTTATAATTGGAAAACTACTGGATTTCTGGATTTTTCCAAAAGAAATAAAATTGCATAGAATTCTCATCATGAACTAAATGGACTTCCTCTTTGAGTTTTCCTGAAAGCATCATACAGTATAGTACTCACCAGCTTATAACACTTTTCACCCTTAAGCGCCTTCAATTCCGTTTTAATTAATCCCTTGGAGGTAGGTAGCTTAATTCAACAATTTCCTATAGCATTCAGTGCATTTCTAAGTGTCTTCAAGAATTCCAGGTGGCTGATTTTAATAATTTCATTAGAAATTTGCCGCATTATTAATCCATTTCATGTCAATTTTGCAACTTGAGTTTAATTACTTTTTCAAACGCATTTGGGCATGGTTTGATTTTAATCAAAATGTAGATTTCTTTCGTTAAATTGAACACACAATCACACAATAGTTGTGAAAACACCTGTTTTACGGTTTCTCAAGCAGGATGGTTACATTTTTACACCTGTAGGCTTTCGATGTTGTACCATTTTAAAAGAAATCTTACAAATCTTACATATTCGTTGGCTTCTTTTTAAAGCGGATATATCCAAGTCAATTCAGAACTAGTTAAGATGCTTTCACAATGCATTTTAACCAAATTTATCAATGGTTGTCCAAATGCCAATGAATTTTAAAAATAAAAATAAACATTTGTTCATCAATGAAAATCGTATGAAAATCTGATCATTTCGGAAAAGCATTAAGCAAGAAAGTCACTCAATAGTACACGATATTGCCCTCATCTGTAGCTAATACTCTTAATTTATAACGCAGTAGGGAAAATTCTGTATATAGAACTCTGCTAAGAAGTCTTTGAAGGTACCGGTAGGTTAAGAACTTCTTCAGAGGGAAGATTTATTTAAAAGGTTAAGCTTCTTAAAAGCAATAAGATTGAAACTGAGACATCAAGCATAAAGAAATAAGAAAATTCTTATTATACATAAAATGTAGTGTTGATCTTTTTGTGAATTTATATCATAGAATCGAATGCTCTTAAAAATAGTTATCAATTAATGATTCAAAAAAAAATCCTAAATGAAGATTTGAGCATAACGTTTTTTTTTACGAAAATTTCAGTATCATTTACAGTAGATTAATTCGCTCCACAATTGAAACTAACAGATTAGACTACATGTGACTACTAACCCACGTGCCACAGCTGCTCACCAATCTGTAGCTCAAGCTTTGCCTCTTCTAAGATGCATCTCAAGCTTAAATAAAAGTTAGAGAGCGTCTCACATTTACCCCCGTAACACAGT
This sequence comes from Julus scandinavius, assembly GCA_034696685.1. NCBI lineage: Eukaryota > Metazoa > Arthropoda > Diplopoda > Julida > Julidae > Julus > Julus scandinavius. Next base: position 5,995 of record JAQGAE010006437.1, read on the forward strand.
TGCTCAAATTGCATGAGCTTGAGACCGAGCTGTGTCTTAAATCCCCGATGTATACCACAGTTGCACAGAAAAATGGCCAAGACGAGCTCAAGACTGTGATAAGACAGCCAAATATGAGACTCACTTCCATACCACAGTTGCTCAAATCGCATGAGCTTGAGACTGAGCTGCATCTCAAATCCCAGAAGCATACCACAGTTGCACAGAACGAGCTCAAGACTGATAAGTCAGCCAAATATGAATTTCTCAGGCTTGAGTTTAAGCTTGAGATGAAGCTTAGAAGAGGCCAAGCTTGAACTGCGCACTTCGGTGAGCAAATGTTGTACGGGTTTAGTTGTATTGAGCTCGTCTTATCAATTTTTCTGCTCAGTTGTGGTATACATCTGGGACTTGAGATGCAGCTCGGTCTCAAGCTCGTGCGATTTTAGCCACTTCGGCTAACTTACAATATATCAAAAACCTTGTATTTTAGCATTTCATTAGCGCTTAAATTTTATCATTTGTGACGTATTCCAAATATGCATTGTTTGCTTTTAAGCTATTCAGAGCTCAGATGGCATTCATTTTTCATATCAACCACTAATATAGTCCCTTAATTTATATCAGTGCTAATGGTAAAGTGAAATAATTTTCAACTGCATCCATTAGACTTTGTGGTATCGATTATATGCAATGTAATCTATTATCTAGGTCCCCTAAGTACACATTTGATTTAAATTAACACGTTTTATATAAAAAATGGCTAAACTTGTACAGTAAAGTCTGTTTAAAGTAAAGGCAATTGTGTTGCCTTACGTTTGGTCATTCATTCATTCATTTATTTATCTAAATGATTATCAAAAATATTAATTTGAAAATTTGAAATGTGAACATTCTGTTAAATGAAATGTTAAAGCAGTCTGACATTATGTTCATTTGTCAGATATTCATATATTTGAGTGCTTACACCGTACTACAAATATACCACAAACGTCTGAGAATAAAATTTATAATGAAAAATAACCTCAGTTATTTCCGACAAATATACTTGATAAATAATTTTGCTTTCAGAGTTATGCTGTCAAAATTGCACTCAATTTTGCACAAATGTCAAAACCTATATTCTGGAGATGTTTGCTTAAAAGTCTACCAATGATGTTTAAATTTGCATATGCAGTAAATGCAAATTTATGCAAAACTTACTAGTGTAGTCGCATGCCCTCTATTCCTCCTTCCACCTATATGAAGAATACGTTTATCATTTCAATAAAGGCTATGAAAAGAAAGGTTGGTTGCAAACGATTTGTAATCGTTTGAAAAAGAAGAGAAAAAAAAACATTAACAAATTGTCAGATTACATTTTATAGTACGCTTGTCCTATCTCAACTTATGAAATAAGCCTCAAAGCATTTATTGTTTTAGTTCTAAACCAACAATAGAACCATTTAAATGATAATGTCACATAGGAAATGATTAGACGACAAAATGAGTTTGAACTTTTGAGCGAGTCTCACTTATGTTTTCGGGTAATATTTTTTTTTAAATTGATATTGAGTAAAATCGCTTTTCCAATAAGCCCTTCTTAACTCTCCCGTCACGCATTCTCTTCTCCTAACAATGATATGAAATGAATCCTGGATCACTACTACAAATTGTTAGGAAAGGTCAAAGGGTGTGAACTTATCAGAAACGGGTATGTGATTAGGTCACATGATTAAAATCTAGAAAAATCTTAACTAATATTTAATAAAGCAATAGTAATGTATCTAGCTTACATCGTAATGTATTTTAAGCTATCTTGAGCAATTGGTACAGGTTTGGGAAAAAAAACTACTTGTGGATATCCTTTAATAATCACAATTAACTTATACTACATAAAATAGACTTAAATTCTTTTGAACATCTATATTATGTTTTATATCTATCAATATCATGTATTTTACATATATGATTTACATACATCAAAATTCTTAAATATCCACGATATCGAGTAGCATGTCTTCATGGTTATCAAGAGCAAAAAAATTAATAAAACTATGTAAATCTTGAATATTTTACAGTTTATACTTTTTATAACTGCTTTAGACATGCTGAAGCTCAAATCAAATGCCAAATATAAATTTTAATAAATTGCTATATATGATTTTTTTTGGAAAACATTTTTTAAAAACAAAAACCATGGTTATAATATCTATTACGATATTTAAAGAAAAACTGCATATACTGATACGTTATTTCCACATAATCCACCATTCAGAATAATGTGTTAGATTGCGAAATCCAATATTACCATAATGTTTTAAATTCGCATAATTTGAATTATTTGAATTTCTTAAAAATATAAATTTTGAATTTTGCATTCTCCAAATCAAATTAGCGTTAAAATGTGCCGCCTAACATTATTGTACGCTATTAATTACTACAACCATCATAGATTACCGAGGATGTTAATGTAGAAATTACATCTCATATTTTCTCAATATCGTATATCATATTCCGCTCACAAAATTCATAAATTTCCGGCTAGAATTCCCAATCGAACACATTTGAAACCGAAGAAAATTTCAACCGGCATTTTTAGAGGTCCAAAGCGGAAAAGGGGGTTTAAATCACCACATCGTTGCATAATTTCAAATTCCCATAAAGCATAACTTATCTCGAGGGATAAAAAATGCACAAAAATGCCCTATAGATTTGTGTAAAGCGTCGCAAAAGGACACGATAGCGAATCGATTGAGGTTTTGTAATTCGGCAGTCAAGAAACAGATAAAAAAAATATTAAAAAAAAAAGAAGACGCGACATCGGAAGAAGGAGAAGAAGAGCTAGGGCATGAAGACGGTCAACGTCTTAATGTTTTCGCTCCTTAAACGAGTACTTACTTAACATTTTATCCATTTTCCCGTTGGGATAGCATGGCACGCGAGTTTTTATCTCCTATGGGTATCCAATCTGGGCAGCATCCCAGGCAGCGAGTAACGGCCCATGAAACGTAAGGCGGCTGAGGCGATAGCAACGACGGGCGAGGCAAACTGAAGAACGCGAACACTCCTGCCGCGAATCACGGACGACTTTACTCTCAGCTAGCAGCTGATCAATGATGCAACGCACTTCACTACTGCGCCTGCCCCGCGACACAATATGCCAGTAAGCAGTACACCATACTGCTCATGGGCGCATGAGCGTCGAACATTCAAACACTTTTTGCTGCGAGGATTTGGAAAATTTTGAAGAAGAAAAAAAAAGGAACTTGGGCTAGACGTTGTGGATTTACGAGCACTTCTGGAATATCAATGGTAGGCCTGCTTTAATATCGGAGCTTGTCAACACGCCTGCGCCGAAGGACATGACGAACAGAAGGACAAATCTGTTCGAGCGTAAACGTGTTCGAAGAATATATAAAAATGACCACCAGGATGGAAAACTTGTATATTTATTCAGCCCTAACCTAACATAAATAAAAGTAACCCACAAGGGATAGATAGTACATGATGGAGAGAATATGAAAATGAGGGGTGGGATGTGTTTTTGTGTTTTTTTGTACAATTAAAAAGAAATTCAGTGATGTTATTCAACTTTTTTATTCAGTCATCGACATGGTAAACTAGGTCTTAAATTGACACGGAACAACGGTTATAAAGCACTGCAACAGACTGAATACTGATAGCACAAACAAACATCATTTCAGCGACATAAAGGAGACATTTTCGTTGTTATATACGGTGACATTTTGAGAATAGGGATGGGGATTTCATGAAATAGAATGAAATTTGTTTAAAAAACAGTTGCATCTGTTCGAATTCAGTATATATAGTGTTCATCAATAATTTGAAGCTTGCATGTTCGAAATCAGAAGATATTCAGTTGGCAACGAATGTCCTTCACTTATAGTGTTATTCAACCTACTCCAGCCAAGGGCACACTAAGCTAGTCCACAATTTAACACGGTACACCTGGGCCCTATTCCACACATGTATGGTCTTGTACTTGTAGGGATATGGAGTGATACTTGTACAAAAAGTACAAGATGCTGTGTTCCACAGATAATATTTGTACAATTGTAATTTCTTAGACGGTTATACCTTACAAGTTACAAGCAAATCTTGTCAGTTTACAAGTGTTCTGTTCCACAAAGGTATTGCTATTAGCAAATTG
>JAQGAE010006438.1:0-10125 GCA_034696685.1 Julus scandinavius
ATCTTTTGTAATATTTTTATAATTTAAAGACTTAGGTGTACATTAATAAGAATATACTTTATTACTGGTAAGTATTAAATAGCAAGCATTAGGCCTAAACAGCATTTTAAAGCCTTTTTTATGTTTTTATGGCAAAAATTTAACACAAGCAATTGAGACCTGGCGGCTAAAATTTTCGCCGATTTGTAACTTTTTTAATAATTGGTAAATTTTAATAAAATTTTATGTATAACATCCTTGCATTAATATAAGAATAATCCACTATTAAAAAAATTCCATCTACAAAACTTTGTCCAGGTCTTGTGTCAGGTCTGTATCTTTTGTAAATCTGCCACTTAGACATTTGCAAGTTGAACTGAAGTTTATGGAGTTGCCACTCTATCGAGAAATATGGTTTTAAGGTGGCACAAAGGTTTTAAAGAGGGTCGAGAAAATGTTGAAGATGAATCTCGTTCTAAAAGGGCATCATCGTCAACAAACGATCGAAATGTGAAAGTTGTGCGAAGTGTGATGGTGAAAGATTGGCGATTGAATGTCAGGATGATTGCAGAACAAATTTGCTTGGATAAAAATGCAATTCGTAGAATTTTAACAGGCATTTTCACATGTAGATGATTGGATGCTGCACCATGACAACGCGCCTCCTCACACATCACTTTCAATTGAAGAGGTTTTGGCGAAACAGAATATCACCACATTTCCACAACCTCCTTTCAGCCCAAACCTAGCTTCCTGCGACTTCTACCCTTTCCCTAAGTTGAAATTCAAGCTGAAGGGTCATCGTTACGGGAATGTGGACTTGTCTAAATAAGTGTAACTGAGGTCTAAACACTCACAGAAAATGACTTCCAGTACTGCTATGACATGTGTGGAAAAAAACGTTGGAACCACTGGGTGGCTTTCAAAGGGTTGTACTTTGAAGGAGAAAAGTCTTACATAAAAAATCAGTACCCAAACTTTTGGGACATACCTCATATGCACTACACTGCGGCTAATGCAAGGTTGCTATCATGGAAGAGCTTGCTGAGTATACTCGTTTCAATTGATCAGGCATGCTAAATTGGAGAAAAAAAATGTTTTTGTTATCTTATTCTAGCAGTTTGTCTGTTATCAACCAAGGTTTTGGTTTTGTTCGTAATGTAGGTAAATTCGTGAACTAGAACGCAGCACAACATGAGGGGGTAGTAGTAGCAGCAGCAGCTGTTTTTAGTGTGGGAGTAAAGTAGCTAAAATCACGTGAAAATACGTTCATGCACCGTATCAAGTGCGGTTCTAATTCATTACGAATAGCTGCCATGTGTCATCTTGCATTAGAATGGGAAGGGGGAAACCCATGGGCGCAGCGTATGCAGGTACTTGTCCCCTTAATAATACTGGGTTAAAAAAATAGAACAGGATTTTTTTTTTTCGGGTCCAGTTTTGCTTCGTGGCTACTCGGAAGAAGAGCCCACCTGCTCGTTACTCATTTCACCTGGAAATTCACAAAGCAACACCTATTTTAAGCACGCGTGTAACCCACATGGAGGCTTACGCATGACTCACAAAGATTTACCTGAAACCTCCATCACTCAGCTCCGGCTTTAAGGCCCTCCTTGCAATTTACTAGGGCGGGATAATGGCTCATGTTGTCTGTTCAATGCAGACATGAAAATCCATCAAATTATAACTGCTCAACTTTCGCGCATCGTTGTTCAGTTTGTCGCATTAATGTTCTTAAGAGCACGCATGACAACATTTTTTCAAACATAAAGCTGCACCGTATATAAGATACTGCTGCCAATGAATCTAAACAGCTGTTTATATTAACATCATGTGGACACGTGGTCTGGACTCCCAACAGTCGTCTGCCATCTGCCTTGTACCAATGCGGTTATAAACATAATGCAGGATTCACACTGGACGACTTTCGCTCACAAATCACTATAATTTGTCCGCTAGTCTAACGACAAATTTGTTATACATTAGAAAAGGTTATACATAACAGCATGGCGCATGCGTGATCACGTGCGAGAAGTTGTGCGCATGCGCAGGACCGGGAGGTTAACCTTTTCTGGTGTATAACAAATTTATCTTTAGACAGCTAGGCGGACAAATTATAGTGAGTTGTGAGCGAATTAAAGTCGTCCAATTTGAATCCGGCTTAACCTGACATTGACTTGGTCTCACCTGTGCATTTTAGAAATTGTAGGAAACTTAGGGATATATAGGTGTTGGGTTTGTTTTGTAGTTTGTATTGTATAAACGAGAAAAACCTAATATTTACAAAATTGTGAAAGTTTGCTACTGTATGAAAGCATGTTTTGTCAAGGGCGATAATGCATTTTTATGAGTCACAATGATGTTTGAGTGGACTAAGCCTTCCGTGTTACGAAAAAAAGTCGAATTTAGGTATAGAATGCGCGCGCAAATGGTCAACGCCCAAAGAGCTTTTTAGGCTGATAGTTTTAGCTAATAATAAAGAAAAAAGTAGAGGCGATTGGCAAGTGTGCAATGTGTACATTTGTGGTATACTTGACATCAGGCCTCATTTATTTGAAATAATGGTACATCTAAGCAACGCTTGAAAGTATGCCCTTGAGTATTTTATTTATTTCAACTTTGAATCAATTGAATGTGTGATTAACTTTGAAGAAAATCATTAAAATGCAGTTTGCCCCGTTTGACTTTTCAGCCTACGTTGGCACTCCATATTTCTTCCTACCAGTCGAACAAGCTGATTCTCGAAGCTTAGTTGCGATGGCCAAGACATTAATTAGTTAAGCGCTTTTTGTTTCAATTCTGCGCCCCGTATATTCGGAGTCCTTAATGCGCCGAATGCATTCTGTCATTTAGTAATTAAGTTTATGTGGAAAGCTTCATTGCTTAGCCCCTCGCTGAGTTGGAACCTTAAATTTAGCTGCAAATGTCACTAACCTAGCTGATTAAAATTGATTAAGTTCACGGAAGTGGAACACTGGCAAATTAAATCATGATTTCGCTATATTGCTCTGCTCTTTTTTGGCTCGGGTCGGGTCGAGTATTTGTCTATAGTTCTAGGCATAGAGTGCGACGTTCTCTTTCGTGACCCATTTATTTTGCTTTGATATTTTGTAAAACTTTCAATTTTACATTATTTCGTGTTTGTAGTTCAATTTCCATGTATACATGTGAGGATTTTTTATTCTTAATTTATGAGATTCGTTTATCAATTGAATATAAATATAGGGGTAGGAGAACCTTATTTTCTTGTTTCATGGTGATATAAATGAGTGAATTTGTAAAGTGGATTCATTGAAAGGCAGTCAAACATTCTTGTTATACCTGTATCCATAATATTCAGCGCGTTTTTTTTAATGGGGTATTTATTTGTTGAGTTGTAATTTTGTATTCAGTCTGCCCTCATGCTGTTTATTTAATACAAGGCTTAGGGGTTCACTCTATCTTTTCAAATGAATTCGATGAATAGGCTACGAGTTTGGTTTGTTTATATTCGTACATTGCATAATGGATACACGAAAACATGCTCGTGTTTTACTTATTTACAAATATTACCGATGAATGAGTCGTTGGAATGCGAATCTAAACCATCACAACTGTTGCAATTCAAAGCCAGATACAATTTTAAAGCCTTTCTTCCATCACTGGATTTTTTACTTTGCCAGGGTGGCCATAGGTCAGGGAAAAGTCAGGGAAATTAGTAAGTGGTCAGGGAAGTTTTCCACTTTCCAAGCCAAATGTCATCCCAGCACTCAGTCTTCCAGCAGGCCCATTCTTTCTTTATGAATTTGTTTCTTTCCACAAAATAATTTTTTCCCATATATGCTGTTATTGGACATTTGTCCAAAAGAGAGCCAAGTTGGCTGTGTAACAATCAAAGCTGCAGTTATGTTCAGTTTAATAAATGCTCTGTTTTTAATATTCTTTGAAATTGCTTGCTAAAATTTGAAAATGCCAAATAAAGTACTTTTATACGTTTCATTATGACTAAAAATGTGTATATGCATTACCGAATAAGTTTAGGTCAGGGAATTTTTGGATTTAGTCAGGGAAATTCAAAATGAAAATTGTGTGGCCACCCTGTTTGCATTATTTTAAGTATTTGTAATAAAAGTGTAGTATTCAACCTTTATGGAATGTTTGCTACACAAATTGTCATTTGGTTAGAGATTAATGCTCGATCTGTAGACCATTGCATCATACAATTTCTATATCGTTTTATTCAAAAATCACTTTAATTTTTCCACAAAAGTGCATGGTACGAGTTTTTATAACAAACTAGTGGCAATTGGGGATCTGCAGTATACATGTCGTGATTCAAGAGCTGGGCTCTGGATTGATTATGACAGGCATCTGTTTTATTGACTCATCACTTTTTATTTGCCATTATGTAAATAACACAGCTTGCCAATATTTGCTCAAATGTCTCTCTTTGGTTTCTAAAGGTCTACAGATTGGTAGTTTTAAAAACTGGCGCTTGACACCTACCTATAGACCGGCAAAAACCTAATCAAAGGATCCGACATGCCATTCATTGAATGTCTCTTAAATGCGCTTTAACAATACTTGGCACAACCTACAATGGCTAGCGTTCTGCTCCATTACGTGTATATATCTCTTTTCCTAACTCGGTTTTTTGGGGATAACGTTCATGCGTTTTTTTTTTATTGGAATGGGATCAAAACTATTTGAAAGGTAAACCACGAGTGTACTTTTGGATGCAATGACATTTGCTCCAGTAACCAATAAACCGCATGCCTCTCAATGTGCTAACCAGATGTGTAGGAAACCCGACGCAACATCACCGTTAACTGACTTCATTTCCTATAGAAATCCGTACAAAAACTCAAGGTGGTGCTTGATTTTGACCTGCGACCTGTGCTTGACAAGTAGGATGTTGTTTGACTAGCAGAATAACACAATTTATGACTAATACGAACATATCCACAAGGTAACCTCGTTGCCCAATTGTTTTGTTTTCTCGTCGAATTTCTATAATGCTATGGCAACCGGTTTCTTTATTCGAATTCAAAAGCCTTTAGTACAAATGTGATCTGCATAGTAATAGCCTCATCTAAGGATTTTAACGGTTTACAGTTGTATCACGTTGCCCATTTTAAATGCCCATATTTAGAGCTAACATTTTGCCTCTGTAGGCTACAGCACGTGAAAGCAACCGTTTAATGGATAGACATTTGTAAAATTGTTTTCTTGAAGTTAGGATTCTTACTACGGGCGATTCTAAAAAAATCTCTTTTGGAATCACCGTTTCACAAAAATTGTTGGTCTGGCGAATCAACGCCTAAGACCCTTTGTTGGAATATTGCGTTCCTATTTGGAACCTATTGGAAGGATGGTTCATATTCAGGATATAGAGATGGTCCTAGCGTAGGGCAGTCAGATTTGTTAAGGGCGATTACCAACATTCCGCGAATGTGGCAGAAATGCTCCACTCTCTAAATTTAAATTAGGACACGTTGAGATCCAGACGTTAAAAGTTTATCTATGGGGTTATTCAAACGTTTTAATCTTTATTGTAATTGGCATCTTGTTTCCCATATGTTAACGCCTAACGACCACTATTGGAGGCGATATAATCACTCAAATCCTTTGACTGAGGTTAGTGCCAAGTCGGATGCTCACTATTCGTCATTTTTTTGCATGTGATTAGACGATGGAATAGACTTCCTGGTTAAAGTCCAAATTTAGTAAAAATTCAATCTAACCATGATGCTTAAGTCGCTGCTAACCCCTCCCCCCTATACCATATAACATTTATTGAATTGGATTTCCATTTATTAATGCCTTCATTTCACTTCTATTTCAATTCTTCACATATATAAACAAACCCACCACAACTTTGAAAACAGATACATGAAGTCCCTCTTGTAATGACATTCAGTGATGAAAGCCATATTTTCACTCTGTTTAGGACATACTGTATGTTCTAATAAGATAAATAAATTGCTTAACATCTAAGCCTTTAAAAATATTTTTCTTGGGTTGCATTTTTTATAATCAAATGGTGCATTTACAGAAGACAATGAAAGTGAACTTGATTTCATTCACTGCTTATCAATAATTAAGGTGCACTTTTCAAAGTTGTATGTTTTGAGTTAAAAGAAATGAATTTGTAATGCTTGAGTGCATTAAGCTATATGAGTTCTAATTTCTTATGCAAGTTTGCTGAAAGCTCTGTCTGTGCAAATGGTTCATAAATCGTTTTTAGCGATATTTGAACATTCTTGAGACATTGAGACTGGATAAAGATCTGTTAAATATTTCATTCGAATTCATTACATCAAAAAGTAGCAAGACGACTTAGTATTTTGATCGGCATGGATTATGGTGTCAGTTTCGATTTTTTGAAGTTATTGCTAACAAACACTTGGCAGAATTTGAAAATGGGGAATTCATTATTGCCAGTGAGAATGAAGACTGTCTATTCATGGAAAAATATATAGCAGTCAACTTGCTTTTTTGCAGCAAATGTAGAATGGCAACACTGACAAATTCGTTGACCAAAAATTGAAGTTGACACTTTGATCTGTGAATCAAGTGTTCAGGAGAGTTGTTGAAAATCTTTTAGCAGGAAGTCAAGAGTTTGGCTTTGTATCAATGGCAATGATCATGGAAGAAAATCCTCTCGAACTAAAAATAGCGTGTAATTTGAATTGACTGAAGTTAAATTACCGTAAATTCATCAACAAGATCCATTGAAATGTTTTCTGAAACTCATGACATAGGATATTAAGTTGGATCACCACATAAGATTTTATTGATTCTCACTCGCGTCCAAGGAAGTTGTGGTTCTGTCAAGATTTCATCTAATTAGTAGATTAGTGGCACGATTCCAAATGCCTTTTTTACAGCAAATATAATTTCTGAAATCTATCATGACATTTATTAGGATATTATAATTTGATATTTATAAATATAAACTGTTGGCATGTATTGATAAGTTCCTCTGTCGAGTATAAATGTAATTGCCAGTTGAAATACGCGTATTCTGGCTTTTAGGTAAACAAAGGTCGTAATGTTCTAGTTTGATATTTTTTGTGTCTAATATACAGTTTCTACACATCCATAAGATAGTTTAGAAACTACTTAATGAACATTTCATCAGTCGCACGAGCATGTACGTGCTGTGTGAGTGCGTTTCTAAGCTACGGCGTGATAAAAACTAAGCCTTTGAAGTTTAATTAAAATTTGTGGCTGCAATCTATATGCTAATTGGCCTCATTAGTACCTACAATATATCCATGGAATCGATAATTTCAAGTGTACATTGTGGTATGTTGATTTATGGCATCATTCAGAGGCGTTTTTTTAATGGCCCTTAAAAGCTGCAAACTCTCCATTTATACTTAAAGAGTTTATATAGATAAATGGCACACGTTTCACTTTCAGGTACATACAGAATTTTGCACGAACATATCATTTTTTTCTTCTTCTGGTGGTTAACAAAGTAATAATGGAAATGCAATTGCGTGCTGAAAGAATCATATATAGCTTGGCGTTTTTCTCTTACTTTTACTAAATGTGAAAAATCGATAGAATTTCGTACAATTCAACATAAGTCTGAACCTTCTCTGAAATGTCATTGCTCTTGTTTAGGCCTTAAATGCGCGATGGGCCATTTCTTCAAAGGATTTCTTATATACACTTGCTCCATTTTATTTGAGCATATGGAATATAATGATTTCCGTATTCAGTTCCATATTGTAGCTTAAAAATCCAGACAGCAGCGCGATGAAGACGTGTACCCATTTATTTGAAACGAAAATCCAGATATCGATCGATCGGTTGCTTGGTTCTACAATTCCCAAAAGAACTTTATTTTCCTATTTTTTCTGCATTGTGGGTTCGGCTGGAAATGCAGCAGGTGATGAGTTTCATTTTCCATGATACCTTTTCAAATTGAGTGTATTGCTATCATCCTTTTCTATACTGTACTTTAAAAGCTTGGTTGGTTTTTTTTAAGGATGATGATAAATTTTACCATTTTTCCTCAACTGTAAGTGATGTTGCAGTTGGATAGGGCAAATGGAAGGTGGATTTTTTAACGACGTTGAATTTGTGGGTGGGAAGAATTTCTAAAAAATATAAAATACAAATTTCGTTAACATTAATTGTAAGATAAAATTTATTGGCAAATGCAACTATTTCAACTATTTTGTATATGGACACTACCCACTGTTGTACATAATCATGTATAGTAAGGGAATGATGTTTCGGAAACTTCACCATTCTTGCTGGCATATTTTATATAAAGGTCCTTTGTGCATTACGATTTCATAGTTCTATTTTTACGACATTTTCTTTATATATATATGGTTTATCGCCATAAGTTTTTCTTTGTTTTACCTATCATCTTTTGTTATTGTATTCACTTTGAAACATGGATATACTTACTCTCTTGCTAGAAAAATAAAAATAAAAAGATGAAAAATCGAGCCGTAGAGGTTGGTTTACGACATTATAAAATGTTTATACAAAAAATAAAACGCCATAGCATAACTCGCAGGATGTGTAGTTAGTTCTATTTCTACGTCTATGTTTGTTGTGTGAAACGTTAGATTTACCAGTACTGAAAATTGAATAAGTTGAAGTAATATATTTTTATTTGGTGATACGCTGAAGGTTGTGCTTGAATCATCAATATATACCCTTGAAGGTTGTTTTGAGATACTCAAAAATTCGTCTGTTCTCAAATGGTTGGGAGGGATGTCTTTACATTGTGGATTTCATTATTTTTTAAATGTCGTTGTATACTCCAAGGGTTTTTCTAGAAGTGTGTTTAAAATCGAATTTTATTTTGGTACAACATCCGGGCGTCTATAAGATTCAAATGTACAGATTAAAAATGGTTGCATATTTTCAGAAACCGAAGCCGAATGATGTTAAATAATCGATAAATATTAGGGAGGTTTCTATCACTGTTTGGTTGATTTTGAAATTGGTAGTAGCCAGGACGTGGGTTTGATTAATGCCATGAATTTCCGAAGCTTGACAGATTTATTTTCCCGTGATACGCAAAGTGTCAATCTCGAATTCGTGAATTGCATTTTAAGCACTCGTCGGGCAAAACATGCTCCATTTGGTTAGTCTGCTGCTTGTATACGCTTCAGCAGCAGTAATATATAAAGTTGACTTTAGGGAACTTACATTTCAGATTTTTATGGGTAATTTGAAAGTTTTTGTCTGCATTGGACATCAATTATACGTGCTAGGTAGTTACAGTTGTCATGTTTGCTGGTTTTTATTCGCTTAACGATTAATTAGTTAAAAGTAAAATATGCAAATGCATATTTTTGAGTCTGTTCGTCATGCTTGAAACTTCTGATAAATGTGGCTTAAGTGCCATTATTAATCACTTATTATTGTTGTTATTGACTAACAATGCTCTGAACGTCTAGGCTTGTACGGCTTATGCTCCTCGCGCGCTATACTTACTGCACTTTTCATTGTTTATTTATTGCATTAATTATAAGCTTTGTAGGCACTTGTAATTTCAAAGATTTGATGGGGCTATAATACTGATTTATGCCCTAATTATTTATGAGATAACTCTAGCCTACTCTTTTAACTCTTCACGTGTTTTGAAAATGTTAATTTTGAGTGCCAAGAATGATGAGTTAAGCGTAATTACAAAGGGGGTATTGCAAGTGTCAAAGGGGCTTTTGTTTTGAAAATTCATCGAAACATTTTGAATAATTTTTATATACTATATTATATTATATTATATTGAAAAAATTGCAAATTCACCTTTTTTTTCTATTTGCAACGGCATGCACTTTATTACATGGCCGCTCCGCTCCTTACTGGCACACCCATTGCGTGATTTCGAAGTAGGTCTGTATTTTTTGAGTAATTAGTTTAACCACCCAGATATATAAAGTATTAGCTGGGAATTTCCGAAATATTGATTATTTTATTGCGATAGCTACTTGAGTTTTGATCATGCGGAAGGAATGACGTCAGTGAAATATATGCTTACGCCAAACATTTTATCGGCCAGTACGTTTGTTTAATAAAGATAAGGGCTGGAAATCACTCTGATAACGCTCCAGCTATAATTTAATTTGCTTAATTCTGCACTCCATATTCTGGTTTAATTACCAATATGTATGTAAACGAATGTTCTTT
>JAQGAE010006439.1:0-10125 GCA_034696685.1 Julus scandinavius
ATTGTTCTAGCCGTTATTGTTCCGCACAAGGTGGCTAATAACATGTTATTGCTCTTAGGCCCGTTGTAAACTTTCAGGTAGTCATATGAACATGATGACGATCCTAGCTACAACAAAGGAATGAAAAGCTAGAATATAATTATAAGTAAATAATACTAATACCAACCGATAAAATGTTTTACTCATTATCGATGTCCTGAAAATTATGCAGAATATACGTAGATGCGTAATTATTTATAACTACTTATTTCTACTAATTTTGTTTGCCCTTTAATACCATTTGATATCACTGTTATACACTTACATAAAGATAGTTTACTTCGAGAAGAACTTGAGAACCAAGTGGAGTCGTAATCTTGTAGTTACAATCGGCAAGATTTGGGTAATTTGAAAGAGGATAACCGGGGCTGTAAACTGTCCCAATACTTCCATTGAACTCCATCGGACTAGGACAAGGATCTGTAAATAAGGATATACAAGAAAATGCTTAGTTAAATTGTATGAAGCATCCTTTGGAAATGTTTTTACCACGATTAAGATTAGCAGTTAGTAAAATACATATGGATAAAATTATTCAAGTAAACACAATTATGAACCTTTGCAGTGTTAGTTTACTTATTATTTTTAATTTGATTGATGATTTATGACTTTTTTTTCATTAAAAATCCAATCTATGTGAACGAATTTAGATTTTAAGATATCCTAAAATCTATACCTGTGGTTATGCAAATTTCTAAGAAATGTTTTTTTGTTGAATTGATCGCTCGGATACCTGCTGATAATTTGTAGATTTTAGTGGTGATAATTTTACGGATTAGGATTTAGTTGTAGTTTTACTTACGTTCAATTATTTTTAAATAAACGAGAGAATGTGTAACTTCTTCAACAAAAACTAGTATAAAAAATGAACACCAATGCGGTTATTGATTTCTTTGACTTACTTGTGTTATAAGATATATTGAATCCTAGTCCTTCACTACTGCCATCCGAATGGTAATGGACGTACACGTCATTGATCGAACTAATAACGTCATAGAACGGGCTTGATCCACATAGTTTTGACAAAGTTTTGTTTTTTGAGGATGGCCCATCAAAAATTTCCACATAATTTGTTGTACAATTAACAGATGCTTCCACCTTGAATGGATACAAAGAGGAAAGTTTGACATGTCTTTATCGTATTGTTTTATAAGTTTAAATTATATTTATTCATCATATTGAAGAATAGAAATCGAGAAGACATTTGTCACCATAATATCCTAACACTTCACTATAAATTTCATTCGGTTTCATACACTGAAAAACTAATAACACTTCATTGTTTCTCTCGCGCGAACGCTTTCAAATGAGGCGCCATTTAGTTTTTGATAGTTTGTTAGAAATTGTGCATGAATTGTAGCGCCATGTAGTAACTAAAGACTAAAATCAAATTTCCTGCTCTTTAAAATGGCAATTTCAGTTTTTTTGTACGACATCTGGTTTTCGAATAATAAACGAATATGCAAGATATTTTGACCGCCCCTCGTAAATATTAGCTTGATTTACGTATGATTTGTACTTACATCAAAAGCAAATGCGTGAAACGTTATTTGCGTATTAGTTGCGGTTGTAATTCGGTAAGCACAGTCCGTATAATTCTGATATAAGTTTGGGTAGAATGGACTAACAAGATATCCGGAATTTCCGTTGTAGTTAGTTGCTGGGCAATTAGGATCATCTCCTGCAAAATAAATCCATGTGTTAACACAAGATTTTTTGTTGTTGTTGTTGAATATTTATTTTACCTATTTCATAGAAATCGATGTAAAACCCGGCGGCATTTCCAGTGAAGTCAGTATGAAAGTATACGTACACTTCATTGGATGAGGAATAAATAAGTACACCGTATCGAGCGTTAGTGTATCGGCCAAGATATGCACTGGTTTTGTTTGGCCCGTCGTAAATGTCGATGTAATCGTAATTATTTTCGAGCTAAATAACAATGCGTAGAAAATGTAATTAATTTTACTCACCTGCTTTTTAAAAAAAAAATAATAATAAATAACAATAACTTACATTCAATTTAACGATATCCATAGTAACTGCAGTATTTGCGGACGTTGTTATCCTGTAATTGCAATTTAAGTTGTTTGCGTAAGACTCGATGAGATATCCTGGACTAACCAGAGATCCGAAAGTACCAAACACGTGCTCATCACAGGAATGTTCTTATTTAAAAAGGAAAAAAATAACAGTATTGAATTAAAGATGACAGTGGTTTTAATAGTACTGCTTAAACGTTTCTTAAATATTCTTTCATTGATTTTTTTTAGAAAGATCTAATTTTAAAATTTTATAAAGTATCATCATTTCAAGATATGGTATGATATGAATTTCAAAGTGGAAACGCCTACTTGAAAATTTGAAACACTTTAAAAAGGTTTATTATTTATATAATCTGCATTACTTTAAAAAACAACAAAGTTAGAAATTTGAGAACATTTGCTGATATAATCTCTGGATGTGCTGTCAGTTTTTCACTATAGAAAGACCCAGAGTACATTTAAGAAACTTCAATTTTCTTACCAGTTCCTTTGAAGTCGATGTCAAACCCAGTATATTGTGAATGCGAATTTGAATCACTGACGAACTTAACGTAGATTTTGTTAGATGAGGCATCTACGTGAATGTTGGACTTTAGACCAGTGTAACTGCCTATGAGTCTAGAAGATGTTGACGGTCCATCATAAATATAGATGTAATCGTACGAACTTCTTAACTGCATGAAAAAGTAAAGTTCTTATTTTGCTTTAAAAAAATATGACTTAAGCTTTGGTTATGATCGTAGTACATATGACTTGCTTACATCTAGTTTAACAATGTCAAAAGATACGGTGGTGTCTTCGGGTGTTGTTATAAGATAGTAACAAGTCAAGCTTCTACCATATTCTCCTGGATAACCTGGACTATGGATGTTACCTGAGGATGCTTCCACGCTGCCTCCACATGGTTCTGATAAGATAAAAAACAAATAGTTTGAAACTAAAATGGAATTAACCTATGGGGCAATTGCGATGTTTTTCTTTATTGCTAATCAAATTTCGGTCAAAATGTGTTACATATTCCTTTATTATTCGAAAACAAGTTGTCGTACAGAAAAACTGAAATAGCCATTTTAATGAGCAAGTAATTTGCTATTTTTCAATGTAGGACCCCAGTTTGTTGACACATTTATTCCAACGTTTGATGAGATTGTTTATACTCCTCTCGTGAAATGCGTTATGTTGACTATGCAGATATTGCCACAAATCGACGTTTTGGGACGACCACTTCTCTTTTTTTCAGTTACAGTTTCGCATCCGTTCTTAAAGTTTAAACATCACCTCTGTACTGTACTTTGTGAAACACATTTGTCACCATAAACTCCTAACATTTCACTATAAATTTCTCTCGGTTTCATGCCTTTCAAACACTGAAACACAAATAACACCTCGTTGTTTCCCTCGCGTGAACGCTTTCAAGGGAGGCACCATTTTGTTTTTGATAGTTTGTTCGAAATATTGCATGAATTGTGACGCCATGTAGTAACCTAAACCAAAATCTCTTTAAAATGGCTATTTCAGTTTTTTATGCGACATCTGGTCTTCGAATAATAAACGAATATGCAAGACATTTTGACCGCCCCTCGTATAAAGATAATGACACATTTTGCATGATAAAACAAGCTTGTTTCATACTAGTGGTGGTCCATGCATTTCCTTCTTTTAATTAAGTTCTTTGCATGATTGTTCGAAATATTCCATGAGTTCAGACAGATTTAAACAAAAAAAATGTTCCTTACCAGCAGCAGTGAACGATATGTTGAACCCTCTGTATTGACCGCTGCTACTCGTGTAAAAATAAACGTAAACTTCGTTGCTTGTGGCGTAATAATATGCATTTTTAATATTTCCCGAAAACGTGCCTATAAGTTTACTAGTGTTTGAAGGTCCATCGTAAATTTTGATATAATCACTACTACTATATGTCTGAATAGAAATCAAAAGTAACGTAATTAATTTCAAATGTTATTACCCTGGCAAAAAATTTCATAATGTCGAAATTGGCTTACTTACATACAAATCAGTGATGTTAATATTTACGCCAGTGCCTTCTGGCGTTGTAATCGTATAATAACATTTCAGGTTGTTGTCGTACAACTCCGGATAATTTGGACTGTGAATACTTCCAGAGGATCCATAAACATCTGCACCGCATTGTTCTAAAATATTACAAAATTTAATGAAATTATCCCAACCCGAATGCATTTATTCGTGTTTGCAGTCGACTATATTTTAGTAAATTTGTTAATAATCTTAGTCATTGAGGTGAAAAAACGACTTGATCTCGCCAAGTAAATCCTTGCCATGGTTATTTTAAAAACAATCAATGACTCCTGTATTTCAATGAAAATTTCTGAATTTCTAACCTTGCTCGTAAAAGTGCAAAGTGAACCCTTTATACTGATGTTCTGCAGTATTATCGGTGTGAAAGTAGACGAGAACCTGGTTGTCTGAGGCTTTAATGTACTTATTGGACACTTGACCAGTGTATCTGCCAATACGAGTGTCATTGGTTGTTGGTCCGTTGTAAATATCGATGTAATCATAACTACTTTGTAGCTGCATAAAAAGCACGTTGGAATTAATAATTAGATGTAAGTAGTGATACAGTTTATCGAAATTCATTGTTTACTGTTTTATTAAAATACTCACATTTAAGTAATCAATTACGACAACTAGGATACTATCGTCTGATGTAGATAATAGATAGTTGCAATCCAAGTTGTTCTCATATGGCATTGGATAGCCAGGACTCGTAATGTTGATTTCAGAAACATTCCATTCTCCTCCACATGGCATTTCGATTTCTAATAATAACATACAATAAAACTAGACAATTGCGAGAATACATTAAACATTATTAGGCTACCCCTAATTTAAATAAAGTTACGTATATGTAGTATCATACAGCTTTATCTACATTGTTTATTTTTTTTAAATTCAGTTTACTGCAGATATGATGTCAGATTGATTATACTGTATCTTATTGCTGGTGGCTAAATCCGTTAATGAAAAAAAAATGTATAATAATATGCACATTTCCTTACAAATCGAATGGGCAATGTCATAAAATGTCTTTGTAGTACGTATGACCTGTATAAAGAGGCGAAAGTAGTGGGACAGTGCAACACTATTTTAATGGGCTTGGGAATGTAGCACTACTGCCTCTATAGTTAATGTCAATTAAATTACAAACATAACTTGTATTATTAATTCGAGCTTGTACTCTTACCTATAGCAGTGAAATTAATGAAAAACCCAGTGTCTTTCACACTTTCATCAGAATAGAAATAAGCGAGAACCTGATTAGTTGTGCCGTTCAAGTAAATATCGTAATTATGGCCAGTGAATCGACCAATAAGTGCACTGCTGTTTAAAGCACCATCTCGAATTTCTAAATAATCTGCTTTAGATTCCAGCTAAATAAGAAATGCGAATACGATTTTTTAAACTATTTTCGTCATACATTTTTTTTAAATTTCTCAATTAAATGCTACTTACTTCTAAGACGACGATATTAAGAGATACAATTGTATTGTCTGGTGTAGTAATCGTATAATAGCATTTCAAGTTGTTATCGTAAGGTTCAGGATAACCAGGACTTGTAATGTTTCCCGACGTACCATTCTCATAGCCTCCACATGATGTAGTATACACTTTTGTAAATAGACAAATACAATTGCGATAGTTTTATTAGATGCAACGTATATTTGTTGAGCTTATAATCAATCACTGATACTAAATACAACGCTGTTTATACGAGATCACACTGAAACACTCATATTTATTCGTGAATTGTGTGGATTATAAAATTTATGTAGATAAATAATAAAATTACTTTTATATCGATAATCACTATTACTTTAAAGTTTTAATCTATTTATGTGCACATAATTTTACTGCTGATGGTTTACAGAAGAATTGCCGAGTGAAGTTAAATGGCAATTACAATCCAGAAACTTAGCTTATGGTCTTGGAAAACCTGGACTATATTTCCGAATGTACAAATTTCTCTATTTCTTTTACTAAATTATTACTATCGATAATACCATTCATTAGATTAAAGGTTATAATTAAACATTACTCGTGTCCACTTCACTTCAAATTCTCTATATAAAAAGTTAAGAAAATGTGACTATTTACCTGAAATTGTGTAAATACACACCAGTGCAATGATAATACAAATTTTAGTATTTTTCAGCATAGCTGAATTGAACTGTTTTATTAAATAGTTTAAATGTACAATATGAAAAAAGAAACTGAAACATGTGATGCTGAAGTTCTTAAGTGAAATTAAGACTGAATACGTATACATACGTGTCCTGTGGGTTTATATACTCTGTAAAATAATCAGATTTGTTGCAATAAGCCCTTCATTTGAAGAGCAATACGTATTGCTTCAGATATTGCTATCAGAATTACAACATGTACGAGTTTTCAGTATTATCTTAAACATTCTTACCATACGTATATCGTCTATTCCAATAATGACGGTTTTCAGATAAGCCTTATTTACTCCTACATGTTGAAATTCTGATAGCAATATCTGAAACAATACGTATTGTTCGTTAAATGAAGGGCTTATTGCAACAATGTCATAAGCCACACTTTTTCCAAAAATAACATTTTTACATTAAACTTTTTCCCAGTATTCTTTCTAGCTAATTGGTTAATTATCTTCTTAAATTTATCCTATATTACAATACAGATAATCATCTTGTTGCACACATGTAGATCAGTTTTGTTTACTAAAAACGTGATAAGCCACATGCAAAGATGGCGTGTAAAAATGACAACATGTTACATCACAAGCGAAAATTGTTTGATTTTAGTGATATATTTAGTGAGAATTTAAGTGAATTTTAATATGATACAGTCCAGGATGTGCATTACCACACAGAACAAGATGAATCATCTCATTCAAGCTCTGAAGTTATGAATAAAATAATTAGTGGCTTATCATGGTCTTGCAGTTTCAGTTTACCAAAAATCCTTCAGGCAAAAATTATCATCAAAAATTATTTAACATTTTTAACTTAAGCTGCAACTATGCAATACTCTAAATACCGCTAAGCTTCTACCCTGTTTCTATTTGGTACAAGATCCATTCAAAAATACAGTGTATAAGTCATGTGCAGCTCATTTTATCATTAAAGGTGGCTTATCAAAGTCTTGCCAGAAATGTTTATGATCATTTTGAGATCATGATATACTAGTGAAAAGTTTTTAAAAAATGGTTATTTAACATTAAAAGTGAAACATAATTTTGCAGCATTTGTGCACTGTACTTTAATTTTTAAAATTTGCTTCTATCAATAATAAAACATTTGTCAAATTATTTTTGGGTGAAAAAATGATAAGCCACAAAAATTGTAGTATCATAATACAAAAAATGTAATAAATATTCCTCAGGATTAAATTAACTTCTGAATGTTGGAAGCGTGCCTATTATGTTTACAGATTATGATAAGATAAACAATTGTTAATTGAAGAGTTCATTAAAATTATGTAATTTTCTTCAGCTTGTTGTTCTTTATCTTGTTTTACAAATCATGTTTATACTATTTTCATTTTTCTCCAGGTATATTTACATATAATTAAAACAAAAAGATAGTTATAAAATTTTAACCGATCTAGAAATTGGAATGTTTTAAAATTATTTTTCAATGTAAAAGTGGAAATCTCGGAAGGTAGTAGAACAATGTTATCAAAATTATAACAAAACGAATTTTTTAAAAACAAATTCATTGACATTTTGTAAAGAATGTAATGTATTGGTTGTTGCATATTTTTTTCCTAAATGGCAGCTTCGAGTGTGATAGGTTTCATTAGTGTTTACTTAGATTTTTTATTATAACAGTACATATCACATTTTTGTAACCTCAAAACCAAAAACCATGCATCATAGGCATCACTTAATGTTTAAGATAATTTCCTGGATTTGTGTTTTGTTTACTTTGGCTTATCACTGTATTTGTTTATATCATATAATATTGTCTTACAAATGGTATCTTGAATTGGCAATAAGTCAATTTCTGTTGAGCTTCTGTATGCGAGTTAAAATGTGTCAAATGCGACATTTAGTATACACCAGTGACCAGTGGTCGATGAGCTTAGTTTGGCCACTCGATGAAGGGGTTCAATCAAACTTCACAATCCATACAGAAATGAATCGCAGAATACTGATGTCAAAATATTAAATTCGTGGGGAGTATAGAAATAAATAAAAACCTGATTGGTCAAGGCGTTCACAAAATTATATCGTTAATGTGCAAGACCAGTGTACCGGCCAATCAGTTCAATGATGTTTGTAGCATCATTGTGAATTTCTATATAATCTGCTTTACTTTTTATCTAAATGGATAATGAAATATCGGTTTTTTTCATCTGGTTTGGAATTTTGTAAATATCTCAATTCAAAGGTACGAGGGGCGGTCAAAAGGTTTTGCATATTAGTTTATTAATCGAAAACCAGATGTCTTACAAAAAAAACTAAAATAGCCATTTTAAAGAGCAGGAAATTTGGTTTTGGGTCACTACATGGCGCCACAATTCATGCAGAATTTCGAACAAACTATCCAAAAGAAAATTACGCCTCAATTGAAATGCGTTTGCTTCTGAAGATTATTTATAACGATACGTAAATTGTATAATCAGTCAGTGAAACTAAATTCAACACTGTATAAACTACTTTGTAGATTAATGTTAAAATGGATTGATCCGTTCAATTCCTTGAACTCTAAAACTATTAATTAAGCTCACTTTCCTTACGTTTATATTTATGTTGCGTGTACAGTAATTAAATTCTTGTGACATGAATTCTACTTTGATAATCAATTCAAGTTTTTACATTCGTTTAGAATGTTTAAAGGTAAAAATACATTTTCCCCTTTCATATACGAGGGTTGTTCAGAAAGTCTTGCCTTTCATTTAATAACGATTGATTGGAACGTCTTACAGAAAAATGAAAATGTACATTTTAAACAGTAACTAATTACCTATTTTTCCACATAATCGCCAAATTTGTTGAGACATTTGTCCCGACGATGCACCAATTTTTCGATTCATTCGTTGAAAAACGAAATCGGCTGATTGAGCAAACCATTTGCGAAGTGGCTTCACGAACAGAACCACAGCCACTTTTGAACTTTTTGCACCAAAGCTTTGTTTTTGACGGACATAAACTAGTCTCCATAAATTGCCGACATTTTTCGATGAATTTCATTTGCATTTGAACCTGAAGCCCAAAGAAACATTGTGGACATTGTGGGAAACTCCCTAAGGAACATTCTGTATATTTTCGTTTTTCTATCTATCTCTATGAGATGATACAGTGGAAACACTATTACTGAGTCTTGTGCATTCTTCATTCATGCTAAACCAAGGCTTTAAATTCTTTAAAGTTTTGTTAAAGTAAGACAAGACAAACATCTCTCTCACAATTGTATCTGAAGTGAGAATGTATTCTGTATTTTGATTAGTAGTTAACACATTGTACATATTGACTATTCTGTATATAATGACAAAATGTGGGGGTCGATGTTTGTTAACGTATGCGACAATATTTATTAATAGGATAGCTTACATTTTATCAGGCAAGCACCATTATTACTGTATCCTGGATTTGATCATCTGTTTTCAAATTTTAAAGACCAATATATGATATCTGACAAGTCAAACTATATACAGATCACGAATCAACAAATATTTTTATCCTTCAAAAACAATTACATAAATTGTTAGTAATCCATGTTACAAATATCAGTTACACAATGTAATATTACATAAACAATAAACAACAACATTTTTAAATTCGATCCATATTGTAAACTTTTTGGTCGATATCATATTTGTCAATACATCTTCCTGTTATAACAACTTACCTTAAGTCAACATGATTGAGAAGCTTAAGACTAATATAACATATTATTGTAATGCATGTATTAATATACAGTACAACATTTAAGCACTTTAAAATTAGTACATACTCTTATTTTATCGGATTCAACTTCAAGTTTTTAATCTCTGTTATAACCTGAAAAGA
>JAQGAE010006440.1:0-10124 GCA_034696685.1 Julus scandinavius
GTTGCACGTTAAAGACCCCTCGAGAGGGGGTGGAAGTCCCCCCTCGTAGGCTAAATTCCCGGGTAGGTGTTGAAGGCCCATCCCCTGGCGTTGGTGTTTAGCCCTCGTGTTGCAGAAATAGGCCAACGTTAGAAATCAACCAACCAAACAAACAGCATCATACTTAGAAAATTTACCACACGGCTTTGCCCTCTTCTACTCCGGTCTGGTAATGCCCTGTGTTATGCGTAGATGTGCTTTGTGAATCACCACTTTTATTGCCAAGTAATCTTTTAAATTTCACAATTTTTACTTAATCACTGTTAATGTTAATTTTCATTTAGCTAAAAGGCGTTTGGTTCAGTCAGGTGGTCTATGACTATGGCAACGAGAGTGTTGAATACGCCTGCTCGCGTTCGGAGGTATTCGTGACTTCGGCTAACATCGCTTATATTGTCGGTTCTTCGTTCGATGAAAAGTAAGGTTGCTTTAAATTGAATATACAATACTTACTTTGTTACTCCAAAGCTTTAAGACTGTTATTTTGTGACATAATGTACTTTCATGTTGTTGGACCTACATAAAGGTACCTAATTGATGACCTTAATTTTCAACAGCGAATGAAGTTTTGGTAGCGTTGATTAACTTTTAGATTAATTTCATTTCATTTACTTTCAGCAAAAAAACTTGGTTAACTGGGTTTGTGGAATATAGGAAGATTAGTACTTATGAAATCCGTACAAGTTATGCAATCTATCGTAAGTTATCTAAAGATTTAACTCTAAAAAGATTGACATTTCAATTTAAATGAAGAGTTTTTTTCAAAACTCCAAATTTGGATGATGTCTTCTTTTTATCTCATATCTTACAAATTTATTATTTCCATTACATCATTGAATGTTTTCATTACTCTTAGCAACTGTTACTGACAGGATATTCACTTTGTTTTTAAATGAAACTGATTGGGTTATTAGCGGATGTCACTTCCACAATGGCACACTTTCGCACAAACAACGTAAATTCGGATTTGTACTTGTTTTATTTAACATTTTAATATTTATATCGATACACTTCTTTATATATGTTTTTTACAGATGTTATATCTGCTACAAGAGGAAAAACGTCGACTAAAGAACACAACAGAGCATTAATGAAAAATTTGGGACAGTCGTACACTCAAGAACATGCATTTAGCAACTGCGAAGCTTGTTACGACACTAGAAGTCTGCCATGCCATTGTGATAGAGATTAAACACAAAAAACTGGACGTGTGTCCAGTAAAAAGTGCCACATTAGGTTGTTACATGATTGCGTCATTGTTGTTTCTGAAATTAACCTTACTGCAAATAAAATGTATTTACAAATACTTGCGGGTACATTTATGTGAGTTGGGATGTTGCAATCTCATATGGAAAAATGATATGTGAAGCATATACTATCAATATATGTATATATATATATATGCATAATATATGTATGTTTTATATAATTACGTCAAAGTGGAATATATTGCAAATATATGTCAATCTATTATCCATATATTAGATTAGGCCAATTTTGGTATATTTTCCATTTATTGGTAATGTATTTGAAACATATTTATCGCATATCATTTTTCCATATGGGATACTACTGATGTTAGTAGAGTATCTATATTTTTGGCCTTGGGTCAAAGCCTTGGGCTCAGCTGTGTCAACATTTTGCAACAATCAACCCTCAGGAAATGACTAGAGGAGGAAAGCATGAGGGTATGCCAGACTTTCAAGTCCTTTTTATGCCAGAATGAAATCCGATATGGATGATGAAGAGAAGATGACATATATAAAAGCAGGTGTTTTTCAACCTGTCAGTAGATCTAAAGGCCCAAAGGCATCTGAGGCTAAGAAGGGACAGCAGTGTAGTACAACAGTGGTTGTTCGAGTAACGTATGTTACTCGAGTACGTACTCGAAGGGTCCAACGGCTTCTCAGGCTTTTTGGGAGTCAAGAAAATAAAATTTCTGATACACGTTCGTTTGTTTATTTGTTGTACTAGTTTTCAATCATACTATTAAGTCATGTTGAGATTTTTCATAATGTTTTGTTTATTAATTTTTAATATTTTGATTGTTGGCATTTTGCATTCTTGCAAATATTCATCAAGTCGAACATGTTGATGAACGTGATGAACATCCAAAACAAAAGAACATGTTTGTGTTAATTTTAGTAACAGTAACTTCTCTTAAGTTGCATAACTTAACGATGCGGCCAGTCGTAGTTTAATCGTGGCTGTTGAAGGTTGTCTAGTTTTAAAATTTTGAATAATTTTTTTCAAAAAAATGTTCATAAGTTGGTTCTGTGTTTGCATTTTGGTGTTGGTTGTGCTGACCAGTGGCGTCACTGGTCAGATGTGTTCGTGTCCGCCATCTTCCGAAACTGGATGTTACGTGGAATACCCTATCATCCCTGTTCTACTTAGAGAGGTAAATCCAAATTTTATAATTAAATTTGAAAAATGAACATATATTGACTTGAATGTGACCAAGTTACTTTGAACTTGAGATTAAATATGTCTCCTAACCCTGATTAACTTTTGTTCCAGTTGTTGGGACCATCGTGCATCCGGATCGCGTACCCGCAGATAGTTGTGAATGCAAAGGTCGCAACCTTTAATGACAAAGCAACATGCATCAAGTATTACTTTAGTACGGGTGAGGAGGACTGTGGAGTGGGCACATTTAGACAAACTTCCAAGCTGGTTTGGTAAGATGTTGAGCATCTGAAGAAGTTTACCAGATATGGGAGTCAGATTATGAGTAACAAGTTACGGCATTCTAATGCACTGATTGTGAACTTTAATTAGACACCTTACTTGAGCTGTCTAAATCAAATACTTTTGTCAAAAATCCGGACTCTGTCTTGTACTTGTTAGACCTTTATACCTTCCCTGATGCGGATGTTAGATACGGTTTAACAAGTATCGGCATTCTAATCTACGGACTGCGAGCTGTAATTAGACACCATACTTGACATGTCCATATCTAGTAGTTTTGTCAAAAAAACAGAAAATTGACATATTTGTCAACATTATACTTGTTTCATCTTTGTACCTTAGCAATGACAACTACGTAGAAGAGGAATGCTACATAAAGCAGATGTCACCCGGAGTGTTCCGATTCAGTTGTCCCAGAAGTGAGTTTTGTTCCATATCTGATAAATTGTTGATAGAATTTTACACATATCTGGCTTTGACTGGTTTGGAATTCCTGTTTAAATTGTCCAGTTAACACAGTGTACTACGAACACGTTCACTACTTTAACGGACCGGACTTGATCTCGACAACCTGTTTGTACGTCAACGGCACTTTCGTCGATCGAAGTAAGTTAACATGTATGGGACATGTATGAGACATGTATGGAACATAAATGGCATTTCCCAAATCAACTTCCCTTCTTTTTCCACTTAAGTGTCCGTGTTCATATCAACTGACCGCATTGTGGACCAAAGCCAGATCAAGAAGAAGTTTTGTGAGGTTGGCTTCGAAGTGACCAAAGTGGAACGACTACAACAGACAAATTGTTACAACTGACCAATGGGAAAACATCCACGTGACTTCCTCTTTAAGTTCATTAACAGAATTTTCATAACTATATAAGATTTAAAAAAAAGGGATGGTGAGGAATTCTGGTTCTTATTTGTGCATTACTTTTTCCTGGTCATTTTCAATGGAAATTTAATGAGTAATCAGATTAGGTTTAAATCTGGTTTGTTTACTTTTATTAATCAATTCATGTTTTGATATGTGGCTATAAATTTTGATATCCTTAGATCAGGTTTCAATTCCTGTTTATTTTGTTAATATCTTGCTTATGGCTTTCAGAAAATAAGGAGCATATATGAAATTAGGCCTATTTTATCATGTATAGGCCTAAGTGTTTGCAGATTAACTATATTTGGAATTGAACAGATATACCCATAATGCACCATGACTATATATACGTGTTTGGACCTGCTTTCGCTAAGGCAGTATTCCGTTGTTAGTTATTCCCCCCTGCCAAAAATAAACTTAACAAAAACTTATGAAAAACTCAACTTTTGAAGTGAAACTGCAAAAAAACTGCAGTTTGGACGAAAACTATGCAAAAAAAACTGAGAAAAAACTAAACAATAACTTAAGTTTTTAAATGTTTTTCTTAAGTTGATTTTTGCCCAAAATGAACTTAAGAAAAACTTCAGAAAAACTCAACTTTTGAAGTAAAACTGCAGAAAAATTGCAGTTTGGACGAAATCTATGCAAAAAATACTGAGGAAAAACTAAACAATAACTTTAGTTTTTAAAAGTTTTTCTTAATTTTATTTTTGCTTAAAATGAACTTAAGAAAAACTTTAAAAAAACTTAAGAAATACTCAAACTATTGATGTGAAACTCCAAAAAAACTGCAGTTTGAACGAAATCTATGCAATAAAACTGAAGAAAAACTAAACAATAACTTAAGTTTTTAAAAGTTTTTCTTAAGTTCATTTTTGCCCAAAATGAACTTAAGAAAAACTCAACTTTTGAAGTGAAACTGCAAAAAAACTGCAGTTTGGTCGAAATCTTTGCAAAAAAAAACTGAGGAAAAACTAAACAATAACTTAAGTTTTTAAAAGCTTTTCTTAAGTTCATTTTTGTCCAAAATAAGCTTAAGAAAAACTTCAGAGAAACTCAACTTTTGAAGTGAAACTGCAGAAAAACTGCAGTTTGGACGAAATCTATGCAAAAAAACTGAAGGAATCCTAAACAATAAAAAGTTTTTCTTAAGTTCATTTTTGGCAAGGCCAGTAGATGACACTGTCAGCATGTCTTGGTTGCACAGTGGTCATTCTCTGATTTCACATTGGTTGAAATTTTATCTGTTAGTTAGAATGAGATGATCTGGCCTTCAGCAGTTTCCATTCATGCGCTTAGTCGACGTTCTTGAGTTTTCAAATCACAATTGCTTTCATAGGAACATTATTTCAAGAAGTTACAAGAAACAACAAGGTTTCTTGGCCATATCCAAGATGGTCTTAAGACACTTTCTGTACTTGATTCTCTGGATGGAACTGTGGTCCGGAACTTGTGTCGCTGGTCTCATCCAGGATTATGAAGGACCTTCCAAGTCCAGTAGAGAACCTACCGAAAACTACGTCACACCTGGAACAGTGGACATTCCACCGGGGGAAAGTTACAAGAAGATCTATGATGAACAAGTTTCCGCTGATGCTCCAGGAGGAGAGTACTACGCAAACAAGGCCTCGTATGAGCAATCCCAAAGAAGTTTTCAGAAAACTGAGCAAGTACTCCACACCAGCAACAGTGAAAATCTTGAATCCGCAACGGGTGCCAGAGTTGGTCATACATCGGGAGGAGCGCAGAGTTCTCCGCAAGGAAGACAGTTTTCACCGCTAGCCGACGACAGTTATCCAGATACGGTACAGAACGGTACCACATCCGGATCTTTGCATCACTCGTCCCAGGGAACTTATCACACCGTCCAAGACTTCTATCACCAGAATGACACCAATGATCCTGTCTGGAACTACACTGTAGCCGGGGTTGGTTATGACACTGTCACCGGACATGTCCAGCCTCCGGACACCACGGGTGAACTTGGAAAAGCGGATATTTTAATGGAGAACAATAAGCCGGATAAGAGTTACAAAATTCCGGAAGTGTCTTACGATAAAGTTTACTTCAATAATGGTTCTACTGGAGAGGAAGGTTACAAACCACCTGAAGAAGGTTACGGAGGTTCTGAACAAGGAGTTCCTCAGTATGGAAGTAGTGGACACGGCGGAGGAGGCTACGTTCCACTTGGAACAAACAACACTCCATTGTCTACAGGTTACAATCCTCTTGGAGGAGGCTACTTACCTTCCGGAGGAGGTTATGTACCTGTTGGAGGCTACAGTCCTTCTGGAGGAGGCTACAGCCCACCTGCAACCAGCAATACTAGTGGTGGTTTCACAAGTTCAGGAGGGTATAGTTCACCTGGAGGTAATTATGCTCCTGTAGCAGGAGGATATAGTCAGCCTGGGGGAAGTCATACTAATGTTGGAGGAGGCTACGTACCAGTTGGGGGAGGATATAATCCTGTTGGGGGAGGCGGCTATGTTCCTGTTAAAGGCGGTTATACTCCGGCTAGAGGAGGTTATTCTCCGGCTGGACAAGGCTATGCTCCAATCAGTGGAGGCAGCTACGTTCCTGTGGGAGGAAGCAGTGGTAGCTATGTCCCTGCCAGAGGAGGCTACAGTCCTTCTGGAGGAGGTTATACTTCTGTCCAAGGAGGAGGCTATGTCCCTGTTGGAGGAAGTTATGACACTGTCGGAGGAGGAGGCTATGTTCCTGTTGGCGGTGGTTATACTTCTGTTGGAGGAGGCTACAGTCCATCTGGAGGAGGAGGTTATAGTCCTGGAGGAGGTTATGCTCCTGTCAGAGGAGGCTATGCTCCATCTGGAGTAGGTTATACTTCTGGAGGAGGCTACACTCCATCTGGAGGAAGTTATGCTCCTGTCGGAGGAGGTTATACTTCTGGAGGAAATTATGCTTCTGGAGGAGGATATAGTCAACCTGGAGGAGGTTATAACCCTGCAGGAGGAGGTTATACCACTGGAGGAAGATATAGTCAACCTGGAGGAAATTATGCTTCTGGAGGAGGATATAGTCAACCTGGAGGAGGTTATAACCCTGCAGGAGGAGGTTATACCACTGGAGGAGGAGGTTATGCTCCTGCTGGAGGAGTCTACAGTCCATCTGGAGGAAGTTATACTTCTGCAGGTGGCGGCTACATTCCTGTTGGAGGATATAATAACACTCCAATTGAGGGAGGTTACAGTCCTCTTGGAGGAGGCTACATTCCAATTGGGGGAAGTTATCCTTATGGAAGAGCCTATAATCCCCCTGGAGGAAGCTTCCATCCGGGAGGAGTCTCTCATCCTATGGGAAGGTCATTCGGTCCAGTCAGAGTCTCCCATTCTCCTCTCGGAAGGTCTTTCAGTCCAGTTGGAGGCACCCATGCTCCTCTCGGCAGGGCTTTTTTTCCTTCCGTAGAAGGTTCCTACCGATATGGAGGTAGTAATGTTCCGTTGAACCAGAGACCCGGAACACACCACGTTAGCTTCTACAGAACTGGAAGAACTTTTGTGATTCCTGATAATTCTAAGACTAAGAGGGATGATGAAGCTGTCAGAAGTCAAGAGGGCCCACCTACCAGAGTTCCTGGTAGTGCATCCGGCATTCGGTCCTGCAATGTCCCTGGAAGTATTGTTCCTCTGGACTTCTCAGCGGTACGTACTCTTGAAAATGTTGGAGGATAGATATTGATCTGCTTTTTTTAATTCAAATTTTTGTTTTAGATTAAGGGAAGTGTTTTCTGCTTGGCCATGCTCTCTGATATCCCTGTGAAACCAGATTACAAGTGCCATATCCGGTCTGTGAACCTTCATCCCAGATATAAAAACCGTTTGGCAACTGCTTTTGGATCTCATCAAACTGCTGGGTAAGGATGAAATCACATTTGAAATCACAAAATACACCATATATAGCCATTTAAAAGGTTACTATGATGGCCTTATATCCATTTTTTTTTAAATATGGAAAACAAGAACAAAGGAAGTCCAAACTGAAACAGTGGAGGAGTTGAAACCAGGGATCATAAAGTTCACGAGCCAAGAAGATGGATCCAGTAAGTTTTAAGTTACCACAAAGACATAGTTAAGTTTGTAAGTCTACTTAATTTTTCATGGTAGCTTACAGCATTGAACACGTGGTTCTGGCAAGCGGTGATTGGACAGTGAGCACAATTTGCTACTTCGTGTCGAACAGATTCGTTGGACAAAGTAAGAGTTCAAAGTTCAAATTGATTTAACAGAATTATAAAAGGGTTTAACGTCGATTATCCGTTTCTCTTGTTTATAGTTGGTAGTTTTGCATCCAGGAACCGATTTGTTGCACCATCGGTGATTAACGGAGCGTTGTCGTTGGCCGGTAAAGATGTCGCGTTCGGAAGACGTATCGATGTATCGCAAATCAATTGTACTTATTTTTCCAGTTGATAAATCAGTGAATAGGTAGAAATAAATACATTCTTGTAGAAGAAGTAAGCGTACCTCATTTTTCAAATGATTCTTGTTCACTGCACCAACACAGTCATAACTACAACCAAACTCAAATCCCCCAACACCATACCTGTCAGCCATGTTGTTCTCATATTTACTATCAAATATCCAACCTAATCTACCGACTATTCTGCTTCTCTACCGTATTGCCACCATTCTAGTAACCGCACAACTCGCAGCCATGCCCGAGTCTCCCCCTAGAAACGGGCAATCGCACCCCTAAAAAACTAACAGCTCTTAGTGTTGATAAATGTTAGGTAAGCATCTCCCGTAATGGCTAACTTAAGGCATTCCTATTTTTAACAAGGATTTGGGATGCGACCTTGTGTACTAACAACCAATAATAACTCAACTCCCCGCGGCGGGCAAGCGATGATCAGGTTGTCCCGAATGTGGTCATCACCGGTTGGAAAAAATATAGAAGTTGATTTGATCATAACTCAGCTTGTTTATCTTCAATATTACAACATTTAAGAAAATTTCATTTCAAATTTTAATTGAAAGGGATGTCTTAAAATTTGGATACTTTTGCCGGGGTTTCAGCCGGGGAAACTTTGGGCCGGTCATCGGTTTACCCACTTGGGGCTTTTTGAACAAGTTGGAGATTCACACACTGTTGACTTACCAAAATTTTAAATTACTACCATTTTTAAGGTGACAACTGTTGACTGTGCTTTACTTAGCTCAGTCACACTTTCACTTTGTAGGTAGGCGAAAAATGTAATTTATAACTTAATTTGTAATCAAAACAAAAGTTAGTCATGATCTTTGACCAACTCAACGATTGTCCATTTGAAATTACATAATTCTGGATGATGAACCTAAACAACTTGACAGAATAGATAAACCATGCTGAAAACATTATCCAGGCTACTATTAGAAACACCCTTCAGGGTCAATGTTGAATTATTAACCTTTTGACTAAGAAGGATTAAATGTAACTAAGATGTTGAATTTGTTTAAATTTTTATTTCAAAATGTTTACAGTATAAATTATCAGTATAAAACCCATTGAACATTTTCGGTTAGTTAACAAACTGTAAATTTTTGATATCTTTACAGGAATCCTGATCAACGAAATACATCAGATATTTGTAATCTGTGTTTTCATCTTTAGAAATCATCTTTTTCAGGGTACTTTTATTCACTTCGCGCTCCCTGGTGGCAACCACAGAAACTGAAGAGAAAAAAAAAGTTAAATGCAGAGTGGCACATTGATTCTCATTAGACAAGATTTGAGTCTTTCAAATGAAGTGAAAATATTTTTGTTTGAAAAGTACATGACCTAGTATAGATACAAAAAGCATGTTATTCAGGCCACAGGCTTTTCAAACACTTTTATTTAATATACAGTGTATGGGCCATTCTTAAATTTCTAATATGGTCACTTATGACTTATTTTTTAAACCAAAATTTTTTTGTCAGGCTATCCAAGAATATGGCAATATTGTGAAATTGATATGGGTCCTTACTTGCAAATTCAGCATCTTTTGGTACGGTCACGCAAGCTACGTAATAATTATCTTCTTCGAAAGCCAAGATTTTTACGGAAGCTTCAAAATCTGAAATTTTCATAAAAACAAAAATATTATTACGTCTTACTTTAGCCGGGTCCACACCAACTAAAGCGCTGAGCAAAATCAGAAAACACAGAAACATGATTATATAAAACACGAAAATATGCTTTCAGTAGCATACTCCCAAAAGTAGAGATGTACCCTTCACAAGTCCCATGGGGGCCCTACGGCGAGAAGTGGGGCCTCAGCGGCATTACGTGGTGGCGAGGCCTATTCAGGTATCGAGTACATCCTTGGTACAAGCGCCATAAGGTGGGAACATTTCTTTTCTTTTATCCTAACCTCTTATGCCTGTTTCAAGGCTGACGCCCACCTGGCGAAAGTCGAGCACAACTCAAAGCACACATGATCTCGCTCACTCCGGACAAAATTGCCACTTGGCGCACCTCACGGAAGCACGAAAGATCGGCGCTCCTGCTAATGGCGTGAAGCACGTCATCGATACATGGT
>JAQGAE010006441.1:0-10124 GCA_034696685.1 Julus scandinavius
GTTCCTGCCACCTTTTTACAATACAACCAGCTGCAAGTACTGCATACTGCACTTTACAAAACATTAATAATAATGCAGTTTAAACAGTTGACGTTTAGCAAAAACACTGTTATTATTAAATCTACCAAAACGAGCACAGAACAAACAGACAAGCTGAAGATAGGGCTCTAAATAGTTGCATTTCACCTACAGCTACAGGAGAGAAAAAAAATGAATTTAAAAAACTACGAAAAAAACCTAGCGTCTATTAGGGTGCTAAAACACCATTAAAAACGAAGCAAGGCATTTTGTAGAAATGCATTTTCGTAACAATATTTGAGCAAGGAAATGTATTCATGAGGCGTTGATGGCAATGTTATTTCGCACGAGTTCTTCCTAAGACGTTTAACCCCAGGCCATTTTTCGTATAATGACCTCCAATTTATGCTCGAAAAAGAAATGAATAACAAATAGGGGTAAGTTGGAAATGTGCAAAGCAAATCGGTAATCATTAAAGATACGTAGCGTACGTATACATATCCAATGTTCGAAGATTGCCTATCTCTATGGCAACGAGGTGGAGAAAAGCACACAAAAAAATGATAACAATTTTATGTAGAGTAAAACCTTGAAGAAAGCAGCAGAGGCCGATAGAATGGCACCAACGTTGCCTATTGTTATTGGATTACGTTGAAAAGGGCCAAATTTTATTACGCAGTGGGGTGTTAACTGGTAAAATGAGGCTGTAGACCGAAAACCCTTTTTATTTGGGCAGACGTTATCGACCAAAAAAATGTTGGCAATATACAAATATCAACAACACTTTCCCATAACAAAGAGCTTAGAAAAGGGGTGCTATACTGTTAAAAAAGCATGATTCAGTTACGTCAAGATTAGAAACATTGGCAGAATGTAAAAGGCTAACATTGGCAATATTTCAGATTTCTATGGATGAGGTCTGGGTTTAAAAATCTTGTTTGAATATGTAAATAACATCAAATATTTAAAATGTTACACTATTTAAAAAGTACCAATGCTAATTCTAAATAATGGTATTAAGTGAAGAAATTTAACAACATTAAAACTTGTTCCAATGTGCAGTTATAAGGGTAGTTATAAGTATATTTGCCGCACTTGGAACTTTCCATTCACACGAATTTTACACAAAATATCCTTATAAATTAAATGGCAAGCAATTTCCTTGTATTGACATGAAAATGTTTGTTGTTGAATAACCAGAATCCTAAATGGATTTGTCATAATATTGTTGACGATATAGAATTCATGTGGAGAAAACTACACTGAGTCAAATAAAAGTAGAACCCAATAAAAAAAATCACAACTTAGTGAAACATGCTTCCATTTACATGAAATGTGGCACTTACATAGAACAAACAATAGTGTAGGATCAAAAATGAATTAGGGAATGTTTAAAATGTTCTCCATGGTGGCCTTTACACACGTTCGGAGTCTAAAGCGCCATTCTTTGATTGGCGAATCGTTTATACGCTGGTCGAGTTCAACCCAAGTTTTCTTAATTCGTAGTTTTAAGTCTTCGATATTATTAATCTTCAATTTGTAAACTTTTTCCTGGAGAACTCCCCAAATTTTGTAGTCCACTAGATTCAAGTCGGGAATGTTTGGTGGGCAGTACTTGGGTTTGATGAACTGTGGCGTTTCATGTTGCAGCAGTGGAACTGTTAAAAAACGAAAAAATCCGGGAGTTGTCCAATGTCTGGAAGAAATTTTTGTTCCTACACTATTGTCGTACTAAGTGCAAAATTTCAATTTAATCGAAGCATTTTTCACGAAGTTGTGATTTTTTTTATTGGGTTCTACTTTTTTATGACTCAGTGTACATTCTTTACTATTTAAAATCGTTAATTAAATAAAACAATCTTCTCATTTTCGTTTTAAATTGGATAAAGATACATATATATATAGACGCCGTTACACATATGACATTTTCTCGCAAAGTTTATCCACAATTTCAAGTCGCGTTCAACCTTCAGCTTCCAAAATATGACATTACGTAAAATTTTAGTTTGCAGATGGTATAAGAAATTTCTAATTCCCTGATGGAAATTGTTAACTGTTAAAACTGTTTTTATTGCATTTGGCGTCACCAAAGAAGCATCAACAATAGTAACGCAAGCTTCGATAAAAAAAAAATACAATTTAGAAGCACTCAAATCCAAACAAATCCCCAGCACAACAATTTAACTTGTAAAAACATACCGTGGGCTATTCAAATGTCTATTAAACGTCAAGCGGCAGCGTTTCCTAATGGAAAATCCCATTTTACAATTGTATAGAACTAAGGAAGTGTGATGACGGAAGCAGTATAACGTGCGATTTCTTTTAAAAGGGACGAAATTCATGCAGACAGTATAATGACAATAAATGATATATACCTTTGTGTATTCAAACGTAGATTTAGAAAATGGAACGAACACGTGAGTTTTGCATAAACATTTACCATCTCCCTCAGGCAAAACCTATGGATGGCTGGAACAACTCTGGATTACTCTTTTATTTGAAATTTAAATGAATTTAGTTACTTCTCAGGGAGTATCACAAACTGTATAGATAAGAATAGAAAAATGTCGGCAACATGACGTTCTGTCTAAATAACAAAAGTATATGTTTATATGAAACACAAACAACCAAACGTGGTTTTGCTTCATTCTCTAATTTAATCAAAAAATTGCATAATTCTGAATAAATTGCATGTTATCAGGGGAATTTTTTTTTTTTTTATAATGTCAATGTTTGGAAACACAATTTCCATGTGAATTTATATGAGCACATGTAAAAGAAAATGCAAGTTTTAATAGAGAGTAGAATACATAACTATTATTTGCAGTAAATATGACATCCCCGAGGGGAAAATTATATAGGGCCATATACAGTATGCCATATTACATTGACCAATATATATAGTCGTAGCAAAAGTTCGCAAATAGGGACATAATAGGAATTGGGCACGTATGAGGAAATATGGACAATCTATTCATTCTTCAAATGACATGTTGTGTGGAGGAGGATACCCAAAATATAGGAAACAAGATAACCCCCATAGATAACTTTTCGCCTCTGGACCTCAATGTGTCCCAATTTAGAGAGTGGAGCATTTCTAGAACACTTGCGGAATGTTTCTTAATCGCCCTTAACAAATTTGGCTGCCTTGCACTGGACCATCTCTATATCCTGAATATGTCCATATGTATCATATTTCTAGTTTTGTACGTCCATACATGACTAGGGTATGTGCCACATACATTTTGTTCCATCACAGTTGTTTGGAAAAATGTGTGCAGTTTGTGCAATTTTTAGTAAACACCTTGTTCGACCAGCAGCAGCTAATTCGCTGCAGATTGCCTGTCCTACTTCATGTAAGTAATACTGATGATGTCACGCAGAGTAACCTTGGAGATGGTAACATCCTATTTCAGCAATAACAAATCTACTCACGTTATAAGAGCAATTCCCAACCACCATAAAGAATGCTTACCGTGCATCCAATGCAAACTGGTTGACTTATCAGCTTTTAGTCGTAGACTAGAACCAGTTAATATTCTATTGATTTTCTTTGAAAGAAAAGAAAAAAAAATACAGAGAAACCAAGAGCCATTAAAAATGTAATAGTAACCCAATAAGAACCCACTGAAAACTCTCTTTGGTTTCTATGGGCATTAATTGGAATTTCAAATGGTCCCCTGTTGATGATGGGATTTCGAGGAAAGAATGAAATCATTTCAAAGGAAAACCTGTGAATATTCTATTAGGCTTGTCTATTGGATACCAATCAAAATTTAACCAGAGTTTGAGACGAACAAGAGCTTTTCTTGTTGCTTTAAATTGAATTCGAATGTGAATGTGTGAACTTAAATTCTACCATGTTTAAGGTACGTTATAAATCAACTTCTCTTTTGCCTATATTAGGCTGTTTTAAATCTGTTTGTCAATCAATTGTAAAGCATATTGATCTGAATAGAAAAAAAACCGATTAGGATATGAATGCAAGTGAAACGATTTTATGGAAAACACATCAGGGCACATGAGATGAGTCCATGATTTTTTACAGATGGGAATTAAGTGCTCTAACAATTGTGTAATTTTGGCACTGTAGCTTACCGGACCACATCTTGAATTTATTTACCCATACACCACATCAGATAGAACACATCAACTTTAGTAAACAATTTAAACCCTTCAACAGATTTTCTGAACCATTTTCAGCTCACTTTACACTAAACAAGGTCTAAGATGGCCTTGGCACAAGGTACCAATCAAACACACCAAGTACTAAACAACAAATGATACCATTCTAGTGATACAATTGGAAATATTCCTTGTTTTATAAAATCTCGATCGTGCTGTATATCCCACATTTATGAAATGTGGAGAAAACTTTCATGAAATTTAGAAAGAAAATCCCTGGTAAGAATGGTGACATCTGTTTGAACACAAAGTACTAAACTAAAGTAAAAACTAAACATCATTCCAGTAACTCAAAGTGGAAATATTCGTTGTTTTATAAAAGCTAGTGCTGTATATAACCGAAATGCATGACAATTTGGGAAAACTTTCATGAATTATAGAACTAAATAGGTTATAAAAATGGTGGCATCTATTTTAGCACAAAGTACTGAACCAATAAAAAACTATATATTATTCCAGTGCTACTAAGTGAAGATATTCATTGTTTTATAAAATCTCGTGCGGGAGAACTTTCATGAAATATGGAACCTAATTCCTGATAAAAATAGTAGACTTTGTTTGAAGTACCTAACTGATAGCACAAATTCTCAGGGTTTTCAGTCTACTGCATACGATACAACTACTGAAGCAACAATATGTAAGATTATAGTACCAAAAATAAGTGAAACATAGATAAGGAAAACTCAATTCAAAAACGAAAACAATTCTTTCGTTCTCCAAGTGAACAAACGCAGATATTCAACACAAATGGAATAAAACAACTTAAGAAATCTTTGTTGGCATCAGCGCTATAACAGCACTTTCACACAACTTAAAAAATACACTAAAACAAAACATGATCCATCATTTCGTTCCTTACTGAAAACTGACGAAGCTCATATTTAGACTAATGCGTATTAAAAGTAACGTAAGACTTAATTGCATTAATCCACGGGCCATCAGATTGCATTAGCTTTAACCCAAATGCTAGAAGTGCGTAAGTCGTGTTTGTACAACACTACTTTTCCGAGGCTTCCTATTGATTGACAAGGACCAAATTCCACATCAGAATCCCTCATTCATGTAGAACCCCAAAGCTTAAATTCAAGAGTCCATAAATTGCAAAAATATTATTACCACATTGAAAGTATCGCTTTTTTATGAGAATTTCTCGCCCCGGGTTAAATGACTCGTGCGATTTTAGTCACTCAGTGCGACCTGGGGGGCAAGTAGGGAGGGTGAGCCCATCCAGAGTGCTGAATTATGACAATTGGATCTACAAAATGATATGACCCTCCAAACCGTGGCCACGGCATGCTTAGGCATCCGAGATCATTGAGATTGCATCGGCTATCTGTATATCCAGGGCAGATCATAAAAAAAAGAAATTGGTGGGTTGCACCGAATAGACACACAAGTGTTCAGCCAATGGAGATTTACCAGTTTTGCATCATTTGCGTGGCTGTGAGTTGCTACGCTTCAGGAAAGGGATTGCTTAAAGCGCACTCGACTGCTTCGCAAGAAATGTTGCTCCAAATTGGCCTCGGATCATTAATTTGGGGAGCTATTATGTTAAAATGAGATCCTATTACACGCTAGAGTGGACCTATGAGGCTCGTTCACCTAAACTAGTCGAAATCCGGCTCGTCTTAAGTCCACCACCTCCGTAAATGAGTTTCTCGATGTGTATTGCCATTGTCCCATTTTGTTGAGGAAATTCTGCCAACGGCCAAATCGTGGGAATAAGTGACCTCTAATGAGGGCTTCTTTTTGCTGGAAAGGTTATCAGCCCCAGGTACACCCCAATAATAGAGCTACTTAACCGAGGTCTACATTAAATTAAAAATAGGTCTGCAAATGATGTGATAGTTCCTCTGAAAATCTGCTAAAAATTCTTTCTTAACCAGGATCTACAACTGACCTATGGATGTGAGTTGAAGTTACATAATCACCATAAATCACCATAATCACGTCAAATAAAGCATGTACTTTAAAAAGCCCAACATGTCACACATGTCAAAGGTTAGTTCCTCTGAAAATCTGCTACCTTAACCAGGATCTACAACTGGCCTATGGATGTGAGATGAAGTTACATAATCACCATAAATCACCAAAATCACGTCAAATAAAGCATGTACTTTAAAAAGCCCAACGTCTGTGCTTTAGGGGAGCTACAAGGTTTAGCACAAGGGTATGTAGACCACAAACATCACACATGTTTATCTCAAATGTTGTCGAAGGTACAGACCTAAAAAATGTGATATTCAAAGATGGTGAAAAACGAAATTAAGCCTACAATTGTTGTGTGTTGGCCCCATATAGGTAAATTAATTGTTAAATTTCCAGATAAATTAATTATGAATGTTCTTATTGTTATGGTACCCCATTATCTTCTCTTAGGTCTTTATTGTTAGGACATAATCCTTTAAAGTCTTGCTCAACATAGTCTTAGTATAGTGAGATCTCCTAACATTCTCATTAAATCTTATTATAAGGAACCTATCTCATTTGGCCCCATTGCCTGTATCACCTTGTCTCATTAGTCTAATTATTTCTTTAATTTCTCTATGAGACCACATGAGTTTTCATGAGAGTTAACAGATCAAGTTCAACAAACCTCACTCATCTAAAATTGAACTTAGGTATGCAAAAATAAAAAAGTGTTTTTGATCAAGTGATGGATTCAAGAATTTGTACTGATATTTTCGTATCAATAATCTTAAATACTTTGCATACACATTGTTATTTCTGATCAATTCAATGTTGTTGAACTGATTTCTCACTGATTCCTCAACTTGAAATTTTCTTAATTCATCTGACTATACAACAAGTTGTAATTGGATGGAACAGCTGTGGACATAAGTTATACCTAAGGAAAGCATTTGTTCTCTAGCACATACGCGAATCAACGCTTACAGTCCTTCAATTCCCTGGGAAACGCGTCTACACAAAACGAAAAATCCTTTTCTATGAGAATGCAGCGAAATAAGGAACATTTTGAAAAGAAAACGTGCTTTTAACTACGTGTACCACTTATTCGAATGGATTTTCGTTTACCGGCAAAGGCTCGTCAAGTGTTAGTGTAAATACTGCGTATACGCAAAATAGCTATTTGGTCTAGCTCCTGTATCTTGGTTTTTCAAATTAACTTCTTTTTTTGCCTTTTTGGATTATTGCGTGTACTCGAAAGTGTGTGGATATAAATTGCCTGGTTCATCTATGTAAGGAAAAATTTGAATTTCGTATCACGTTTCTGTTACAAGCATGCAATGCTTTTTTTTACTTCTCGCTAAAAGACATAATTGAGTTCTGCATCAAATTACTTGCATTATAAATCATCGTATGCTACACTTCATTAAAATAGATAGAGGTAAAAAAAAGATCAGTAATCATTTCGAAGAGAGCAATTGAAGTGACTTTTAAGGTTTGACTTGTACATGTCTGTTCAAAAATCTGTGCATGATTAAACGGAAAATATAGTTATGGAAAAGTAAGTTCCTCAGTGCAAAAGTTGTCCCTGAAAATTCTGTTGGACTTGTATTCCAAAACGTATCACGTAGTCCCAGCTTTAGATTTTTACAAAATTTTCTGCATTTTTACCAAATAGTTTCCAGAAAATTTAAGCATCAAGGATCATCGCTTAAAATTATCAAGGACCCCTCCCACGACCAACTATCACAATGTTTTGCCAAAAAAACCTGAATAATTATTGAAAAAAGTAGTTTTTTTTATAAAGGATTTTTTTGATAAACAAAAATCCTGTGTTTAATACGAATTTCCATCACAATCCGGACTTTT
Source organism: Julus scandinavius (assembly GCA_034696685.1). Classification (NCBI taxonomy): domain Eukaryota; kingdom Metazoa; phylum Arthropoda; class Diplopoda; order Julida; family Julidae; genus Julus; species Julus scandinavius. The sequence continues at coordinate 7,981 of JAQGAE010006441.1, forward strand.
CGTATATGATACAAATTCAAGCACATTCCCCAATTTTAAAGGTTGTTGAATTCCCTGTCTGCAGTACGACAAACGATTAGAATCCTTACATATTTTCTAAACATAAAACTAAATTCTTAAATAAAAACCTTATAAAAAATTGCATTACAAGTACTGTGAAGTACTGAAACATACATATTATGACTTAGCAACCACATGTAGCCTATGACGTCGACCTTTCCACATGGAACAGAAATGCATTTAAAATACATATAGATTGAGACACCGAAAATGCATTTCCAAAAATGTATTTAAAAATGCGTTTGGAAATACATTTTGAAATGCATTTGTATTTCTAAAAATGCATTTATAAATGTATTTCAAAATACATTCAAAATACATTTTGAAATGCATTTCAGTGTCTCAATCTATATGCATTTTGAAATGCATTTCTTTTCCATGTGGGTTAATTTAGAATGGAATTTCCAAATAACCAAATCTGGAGAGAAAGACCACGACCATGTTTTGATAAATCATTGGCTACCAAAGGTTCTGAACATAAGTAAAACTAATTAACCCCATCTGAACTAAAAATAAGTTGTGTAAAATTCAAACCACTTCTGACATAATTTGAAATGCAATGAAATACACTGAAGTTGTAAAACCTTACTCAACAAATAGCATTTTACTATCACCCCAATTGACAAAACAAGCACATGCGACTTCATACAAGAAACTGGATTGACTATGCAAACTATGGCATGGCATTTATAACAATCATCTAGTGTCAAAAACGTCCAAATCGAGTGCATCAAATGGATGGCTTAGCGTGCACATAAATATAAGAGGTAGCATAAAAGCGCAAATAAAATATCTTTGCACAATAAAGACTAGCCTCATTCTAAACTGCAGCTAATCCAGTCGTGGGCATGCGTTTTAACAGCAGTCTAAGCAAACGATTAAGACTCACGTACGAACGAAAGTAAACAGCCCAATGATCCCATTTATTTTCGGTTTGCATTCAAACCCATCACGTGTTAGGGGTCTCCAGAATCCCACAAATGGTTGAAATGGAATGGGAATCGAGTCTAACGTTAAGATGAATCAGAATGAGATCTTTTATAATCCTTTGAACAAACAAAACGCAGTTTCATTGCATGATAAATTATAGCTAATATGCTCTCCAGTATTTTTTTTTTTACAAGACTTGCAAATTGCAGCAGATTACGGAAGACAATAAACATTTTATGGATGATCGTATAGATGCCGAATGGCGAAGGAGTTTTATGTCGAGTTTCAAAATGGTGTTGCTACAATAGCGTTACAAAACATCGTTAATGATGAACGGTATACACATTGTGTCAAAGTCCTTCGGTTAAGAAATTAGAGGGGCTTTTAAGCTTTTCGCAATAAAACCAAGTTTGTTTATAAAATTAATGGGGAAACGACCTAACACACCATAATCCGCAATATAGCAACGACTCAACCAGTTGCACCCAGCAGAAATAGTGAAAGATTAGTTTTTAAAGGTTTCTACCAATAACAGTTTTCACCAAGAATTCTTATTCGTCAATACGTGATGTGGTTTCCATCCAAGTTTTTCATATGCTCGTGTTGTCTGTTATTGAACGTTTTCACGTGTATAATGGCCACATGCTTTATTAACTGTCAACTGAACGCATATCCAGAAGCGTTGATTTGTTTTATTTTTTCATTCCCGTCAATAAACATAATGAAAGCTGTTGAATATGAATGAGGGAAAATATCCACAAGCGCGAGAAACAGTAAAAACGCTGATACAAGAAAGACATAGAATGCCTTTTTACAGAACAAAAATATAAGAATAATGTCTAAACTCAAAGAACTAAAAGCATCAATTAAAAAAGTCAATATTTCAATTTTGCATCAAATTTTCAATACAGAATGATAATCATTACATTGTGAGTATCATCAAGGTGTCCAGTTTTGAAAAAATTCAAGGATTTCAAAGCCTTATCTCTAAAATTTTCAAGGACCCGCTCCAACAATATTTTTCCAAAAGGATTGAAACGTGTTTTTGAGTTTGAAAAAAAACAGTTCTTTATTTTTCTTAATAAATATTTAACTTATGTTCACCACGAATTTCAAGCATAATTCTCTGCGCTTTAACGAGATGTTAAAATTCA
>JAQGAE010006442.1:0-10123 GCA_034696685.1 Julus scandinavius
AAAAATAAAACATCCACTATTTTAAAGAAGAAAAATAGATACATTTTTGTCTATCAAAAACCGCATGTATATTTTGAAAGATAGACTGTTTATTTAAGGTTGACTCAGTGACTCTGTGAGTTTGTCTTGTGTGGGCGCAAAATTTATACCTTGTACCCGGGCGCCAAATACCCTCGCTACGCCTATGCCTACATAGGGCCCATTCTACAGGAGGGGCCATCGTTAACTCGCACCCGTATTCGCTCGCAGCGCCTTCTGTGGCAGGTTAATCGTCATCGGCCCTTTGATTAATACAGCAGCTAAGCCCATAAATTAACCCTTCTTCCACCTTCTCCCAACCCCCCTCCAAGTAGAGGCCGCGATTCCTATAGCCTAGGGCGTCTTTTAAACAGACACCCCACACATGAGCGCCACCTACTTCCTTTATGTACAATTTGACTTCCGGTTGTTTGGGTCCTTCATCGGATGGTGGATCACCTCTTGCCGATGGGGAAACTGAAGCCCTTGATCTGCTCCTGGATGAGATGCGGGATCCTCTCGTAGACGAACTCCCTGATGATCATTGAAATGGTCCTTTGAAGCCCCAGCCTGAATCCAATTTCGGCAACTGGTCCCAGCAGTCCGTAGCCCTTGAGCGACATGTCGAGGTCCCCTTCTCGGATCACCTTGTACTCGTCTAGGCTGGGATTGGCCCCACGCGTCGTCGGCTGGCTCACCTTGCCGAAGATCTGGAGATCCCAAAGGGCCACTTCCAGCATTCCGGTGAACGGTATCATAAGGACCCTGCAAGATAAGAGGGACGGGATTAGGGGCATGTGGGGGCGTTCAATCTGGCCAATTCAAAATATATGGGGCCCTTACACTTCTACGCATGGGAAGCAAGTGACATAAATGGCTGGGACTCCTACAAACGCGTCCACGACGATGGTCCTATTCACGTAGTTCAGGTTGGCGGGTCCGGCACGACGGATAAGGGAAAGGCCCTCCATGGAACAGTTGCGACACTGCAAAATGTTGCCCAGGCGAAGGGGATCGAAACCACTAAAGCGAACACACACACACAAAACATTACTCTACAATTCATAAAACGGCCCATACCCACCACGAGTCTTAATTCAAACACAATCATGCACGGTAATATGGATGGCCCTTTGCACCACTACAGCAGGGGCATTTGCCTCCTGCGCCCTCACTCCTAGTCGCCCTTATGATTCCAGCCAATAGGTGCTGCAGGGTGCCTTGGAAATCTTTTCTTTCTCTGCTTACATATGTGTTCATAAATTAAGACTTATCAGTCATTTATTCTACACTTAAGTGCAAAAAAATCGACTCACCTGCATGAATCAAGTCCAAATGGGTACTATGAAGTTATCGGGTCTCAATTCTTAAATTTCAAATATTTATCGGGTCTCAATTCTTAATTTGCAAATATTTATTAGGTTAGGTTTGGTTAGTCTTCAATTTGAAAACTAAGAATTGAGACACGATAACTTCATAGTATCTAAAAATGTTTTTTCTCAGCAGTGTTGGGCAGTAATTGAGTACATTGATGTATTTGAGTAACGAGTAAAAGATTACCGAGTACAAAGAGTAATTTAAATAGAAAATGTGCAAAAGTAATTGAATGTATTCAAAAACGTACGAGTACAATGTACTCACAATGAATGATTACAAATATCCTCGAGTATTCACGTAATCTAAAACTATACGAGTATCAACCTAATCTGAAATTGAGTACAATGTAGTAATCGAGTATGAATAGAAATACTTTTAAGTAAGTAATTGAGTAATTTGAGTAACGAAAATGAATATTTGAAATGAGGGTCATCCTAAAAGCTAATACGAATGTGTGACCTTCGATATTAATAATCAATTTGTATCCTAATTTTTAGATTTCTACAAGATCCTTTTGTTATCGAATGTTCTGTTCTTTTTCCCCTTTAATTATTAAGATTTTCCGTAATTTTATTTTCTCGCATTCATTTGGAATTTTTAAAATTGTAATTATTTCAGCTAGTAATAAAACCTGCGGTGTTTAAAATAAATCAGGTTCCCTGAATCAGTAATCAGTACTCATCGTACGAGTACTGATTACTGATTACAATACTATTCATACCTTGGAGTATGATTTTACTGTAATCGTAATCAGTACTCGTACTCATGAGTACAATTAGTCAGGGAACATTTGTATTGTGACTATAGTGTCCATATTTTGTTTGAAATTTTTAGTAATGCAGTGTGCATAAGGCGGCCAGAATCATGTGGTCAGCATAATCTCCAGGGGCATCTGCCACATCAACAAAATCAAAAACAACTCTGTTGTCTTCATTAGCATTTTTCGTTGTTTATTTCGGTGTAATGTCCGAATAACATTTCGTTAAAATGCAAATTGGGAAAAGGTGGTCATGCGTACAAAATACACGCCTCATATTTTTCACGTTTATCATTATTTTAAAAAAAAAATATATAAAAAAAAACAGTCTTCATCCTTAAACAGTTTAAAATCCGCGAGGGTCGAGGTTAGTAAACCCATCATCCGAAAAAACATTTTAGGATGAAAATTGAACGGTTTTTCCCCTCAACCTCCACATTTATATTTCAAACCCAATTTCTACAGACATTCGAGTTTAATAACGAATAAAAACATGGGAATAAATGATGCGATTGTAGCGGTCAAGAAACTAATTAAATTGCACAGAAATCTGGAGGATAATTAAACACGAATTTAAGCCCATGCAGTCATTTAATTGCATCTTCTCTTCATTTTTCTCGCATATTTGCATCACAAATTTGAAAAAAAGGCCTACGTTTTCTCCACTTTCAGATGATAATAATTTATTATAAATGCAAAGTGAAGTTTTCAGAAAGTGTAAATTTTGATAATTATCAATTTGTCTAAATTAATGAAAATTAATAAAATAAGTCGAGAGCATGATTTTCTTTAAAAATAATAACCCTCTTGGACTCACTTTGAACGTAGTGTTTTCCTAAGATTGGTCAAGATGGTGTCCAAATAGGTATCGAAATTTCCAGTGGGTCCTTTGGGCTTAGCGGTCGTCGAGGCTCCCAAAAGGGCAAAAAGTCCTCCTCCGTTGCTTCCTCCAGCGCCACCTACGAGAAGCGATCGAAACAATTAATCGACCATTTTCAACCTTTAATAATGACACATAAGAAAAACTTTAACAATGCAACAATGTGACAAGCCTCATGTTTCAAATTGTTCAGGAGAGCGATTTTTAAGTTTTAAAAAATTCCAGAATTCTAATGGACGATCCAATTAACAATTGTTTACATTATCATAATCTTTAAACATAAACGGCACCCCTTCCAACAATCACGAGTCAATTTAATCCTGAGGAATATTTATTACAATTTTTTTTATTACAATACCAAGATTTTTGTAGCTTATCATTATTTGCCCAATAATAATTTGTCAAATGTTTTTTATAGATAGAACCAAATTGTAAAAAATTAAAGTACATAAATGCACAAATACTGCAAAATTATGTTTCAATTTTAATGTTTAATAATTATTATTTTTTATTTGTGCACTATATTATGATCTCGACATGATCATAAACTTTTCTGGCAAGAGTATGATAAGCCACATTTAATAATAAAATGAGCTGCACACGACTAAGACACAATATTTTCAAATGGATCTTGCTCAAAATAGAAACGGGATAGAATCTTATCAGTATCAGTAGAGTATTGCATAGTTGCAGCTTATGTTAAAAATCTTGTATAATTTTTAATGATAATTTTTGCCTGCAGGATTTTTGGTAAACTGAAACTGCGAGAACATGATAAGCCACAAATTATTTTATTCGTAACTTAATGAGCTTGAAATGAGACGATTCCTCTTATTCTTTGTGCTAATCCACATCTTGGTCTGTATCATTTTCAAATTCACTTAAACTATCATTATTCTCACCTAATATATCCCTAAAATCAAAATGCTCGCTCGTGATGCAACGTGTTGACATTATTACGCGCTATCTTTGCTCGTGGTTTATCACGTTTTTAGTAAAAAAACCTGTGATTTTTATGTGGGCAACAAGATGATTAATCTGTATTGTAATTCAATCTTGAAGAAATTTAAGAACGTAATCAACCAAATAGCTAGAAATGTTACTGGGGAATAGTTTGTAAAAATGTCATTTTTGGAAAAAGTGTGGCTTATCACATTGTTGCAATAAGCCCTTCAATTCTTTAAAATCTTTCGTCACATCCGTAGTTTCATAAAACAGGAATTAAATTTATGGGCTAATTACTATTTGTAACACCTAACGATCAAAAGTGTCGTCATTTCGTTATCCTTCGCTCGACTTTGAAACTTTAAATAATTAATTAATTCGTCGTTCAAGGTAACCGTAAACATAGTCGTACGAAACTTATTACAAATTTCACATCAAAACACCATTTCCTACGCTTTTAGGTATTTTCGAGGCAAACATTGGGGGAAAACGGCCCGAGACGCGCGACAACACTGGATGCGTGCTAGACTGCCATTGGCGGAAACGTGACAGCGCTGCCAGGCAAAACCGTCAGAATTCCCTAATTCGGGTATCTAATGTACCTAAAACGTCGTTTTTGGGCAAAATGGACATGGGTCACCTCGTTTTACGGATACTATTGAGGTTCTGACCCTCATTAGAGCTAGAAAAAGCCTTTTTTGGGTAAAATGTACATTTTTTCTGTCCTGGATCTGAATTTACACAAATGGTCAGACTAAGTATTTTAGACACGTTTCAGGTCACTCAAATTGTGTTTGTGGCCCTCTGTCGACCGCCCCCTAAAACACGTTATATGGGTTTTTCACCACTTTTTTGTGTTTCCCACTCCCAAAAAACAACGGGTATTGTTTTCTAGATCACGATTCCTAAATTTCCATTTGGACCAGGAATTTTTTTAAGTGTGTTTTTTTAAGGGTATTTTCAAATAAGTTCAGTAGACTGTCGAGTAAAGGGCCGGACAATTGGGACAACAGAAGCAATTAGGGTGACCCTTAGGCCCCGTTTAGGGGAGGCTGGACAATCGGATTTAACCCAGAAAAGTGAAAGTTACCACAACAACACAAAAAAAAGCCATAAATTTTCCCTATCTGTTTTGTGGGTCTGACCCACCCGCTGGCCAAAGGCTGACCCCTTTGCCGGACATTGAGATTTTAAGGCCAACTCCCTCCTGGGGCCAAAACTAAACGGTGCCAAATCTTAAGGGGAGAAATATAATTATATAAAAGCAATAAAACGAGAGACCAAACAGAAATATGCAAGTTATTTAAAAAAAAAAAAAACATACTCAAGTACAAAAAAAAACTACAAAAAGAGGGTTTGGAAAACTAAACAACTGACCTGAAATTTGTGATTATTTTTGAGGGTAAAAAATATATGAAATTAAGGCCATTCATCTCGAGGGATTTATATATATTAATATATTCCTATCTATACCTATAATCTATACTTATTCCTACTCAAGCAGACTTGAGTAACTTGAGGAACTTGTACTCAAGAGTAGGAGAGCACCAATTACGATTGCGGTAGAATCACAATACTCCATATAATGAGTAGAGTACATGTACTCAGTAGTCCTATGTAATGAGTAATCAGACTTGGGTAAATTGTACTCATAATCAGGAGTAGTGATTACGAGTATACTGGAATCCCACTCTGCAGTGTGTATAAAGTACAAGTAGCTAGTCAGTAGCCATATGTAATGAGTAAGAGTACAAAAGTGAATACAAATGTCCTCAAAACGTACTCGATTACAAAAATGTACTCACAATGTATGAGTAAAAATGTCGAGTATTAACGTAATCTGAAGTTATGAGTACCGATGAAATAAAGTACGAATCGAAAGACTTAGTAATTGAGTCGCATATAATCGTAATAGGTACTCATATACATGAGTACAATTTACCCGAGTTTGGCTACGATACAACTCGTACTACGGAGTACGATTCCAAAGGTACTCATAATCGGTACTTCTGCACCCCAGTACAAATTTACCCTAGTTTAATTCCTCATTTCATATAATGACTACTGGTTACATGTACTCTACTGATACTATAAAGTACACGAGTACATATTTGCCCAAGTTTGATTACTAATTTCAGATAATGATTACTGGTTACATGTACTGTACTAGTACTATAAAGTACATGAGTACATATTTGCCCAAGTTTGATTACTCATTTCACATGACCACTGATTACGTGTACTCTACTTTTAAAGTACGATTCCACTGCAATCGTAATCGGAACTCCTACTCATGAGTACGATTTGACCAGTGCTTTTTTAAACTAGACTAAACTAGGTCTAAATAATCTATAAATCACCATAATCTATATATAGTAGCCAGTCTTTTTATCTACCCATCATAGGGTTTATCTGGAATTATGAGTACCGATGTAATCGATTAGGAACAGACTTAAAGCCAGTAATTGAGTACATCGCATGCTTTCGAGCAACGAAATAAAACGTAATTGTTTATGTTTTTGTAATTTCTGTCTACTTGTTTAATAAAATAAATTCACTTTCCTAAAAAACGATATAGTATATAAGTATACTTATACAATTTTCCATATTCGTAATCGGTACTCTTACTCGTGAGTATACAATTAATTGAGGTTTCCCTGCTTGCGTGCAGCAGCTTTTAACGTTTTTAAACGAATTTCCTCCACAGATTTAATTATAATAATTACGATAATCGAGCGAGCGATTAAAACAACAATTAGACGAAACGGAGAGTGAAAATACCAACTTCCGGGAGAAAAATGTCGACAAATATTACGAATATTTTAATCTAGCTTCATTTTTTTTTTAAAAAAGCATTATAGGCTTATGTGGTTTTTTTCGACGAAACAGTCGATGAAATTCAAATTCTCGGATGTTTGTTTGAAATTTGAATGCGAACAAAGAGGGGATCGGATAAGGGGCATTTCAACATTTCCTCTCTTTTTTTAATCCTTTCTTGACTGTATTAAACTGGGTTTTAAACCTCTCACATGCTCATATAATTAAGTTAGAAGTGGATCCTCAAATTCACTCAAAAAACCCAAAAAATCCAATCCTGGTTCTTCGCCAACCGCTTTGAATTTTATATACTATTGTCAATATCAATCATTACGAAACCATGACCTAGTTACCGAACATTTGGTGATGAATAACCCCCTCCGAGCACATTCCACCTCTATATGTATGCCAGGGTATTGAATATAGTAGAGTGTATTAAATTCCCTTAGGTCCTTACCAAACTGCAGCTCAAGCTTTGCCTCTTCTAAGCTAAATCTCGAGATGAAAACCTATCACAATTGCCTGTCTTGAGCTCGTCTTGGCAATTTTTCTGTGGTATGCATCTGGGACTTGAGATTCAGCTCGGTCTCAAGCACATGCGATTTGAGCAACTGTGGTAAGGCTAATGACTTGAATAGAAGAGTATGTCGGATAAATTGGGTCTTTCAATTAACTTAATAGGGTATTGAATTGATTGAGTAAAGTATTAAATTGATTTATTAGAGTGTTGCAGATGTGGGCAACATGTACTCATGTGTAGGAGTACTGATGACGATTGCATGGACTCGTACTCAATAGTGTAGGCAGAGCAAGTGTAATCAGTAGTCATAGGAAATGAGTAATCAAACTTGGGTAAATGTGCACTCGTGTGCATAAGTACCGAACTATTTTCCATAGTATGAGTTGTACCATAGCCAGACTTGGATAGATTGTACTCGTGGATACGAGTACCGATTACGATTAAATGCGACTCACTTAAGTATTTCTATTCACACTCGATTACTACATCGGTATATACTCAATTTCAGATTACGTTAATACTCGAGGGTGGGTACATCGTGAGTACATTTTTGTAATCGAGTGCATTGTACTCGTACGTTTTGAGTACATTTGCCTAGAATTACATTTGTATATTTTGTATTCAAATTACACTCTGTGTACTCTGTATTCTTTTACTCATTACTCAAACTCATTTAATGTCCTCAATTACTGGTTTTCAACGCTTACTTAATTTATGGCTTTGAATTAGTTCAGATTGCCTTCGAATTCACGCCTATAACTTATAAATATTGATCTTAAACTCACCACCCGAGATAGTATTACTAAGTAATCCTCCTCCCAAATTGATGCTCCCTATGGAAGCAGCTGCTTTCGTGGTTGTGGTTTCTGTGGTCGTGGTTGTGGTTTCTGTGGTCGTCGTTGTGGTTGTTGTAGGTTCAGTGAGTGCCTCGACCTCTGACCTTGCTTTTGTGGCATCCGTGGTTGCGTTGATGAGTTCGGCCTGTGCTTCAGTGGTGGTTGTGGTTGATGTGGTTGTTGTGTTTGAATCGACGACAGCAGTTGGTTCAGGGTCGGGCCTCGTATCGACGGCAGCATCGGTGGCTGCCGTCTTCCCTCGCTGCTCCATCGGCATGAGGACGAGGACGACGAGGGCGAGAAACACCTTGAGTGGGAACATGATGAGCTCTTATTCGGACGTTTACGATTATGTTTCTCACCTTTCGAGAGTCCGGCTTATTTAACAATGTCGAAAAAAGAGGAATTCGGGTCAATGGAAATCGGGCACGACGATTACGATTTCAAACTTAAAAAAATTAGTTTAAAAAAAGTATTTATCATAAAAAAACAACGAGGAGGGTGGGAAGAATGAAGAAAGCTGTCGTTCGCCACAAAATCCAACAGACAAATGAAGATTTTTCAACCGCTTTGAAGGATAAAAGCAACTAAAAAAATACGAAATAAACCGCGATTAAAAAAAGAAAATGGAATAATAAAAATAAATTCCAAAGTAAGAATATTGGTTGGGAAGGCGGCCGCTAGAAGGGGATGGGGGAGGAGTCTCGACGGCAGCGACGCCTGGAGGCTACGAGCGGCAAATGGAACACGGGTCAACCCATAGCCAGAGGCGCACTATGGCGCTCATTGGCTCATTCCAAATGGGGAAAGAATAGTTAGGACGTGTGCAGAATGGCACGCTCACGTTATTGGTCTAATTTAGGCACTGGAGAGATCATTAACTCATTTTGAAGCCTATTGTTTTAAAGAGGCGTCACATACGTAATAAAAACAACACTACACAGATAAAATGATAGGAATGTATGCAGAGTGGCACATTACGCGCATTGGGATAACTATATCTAATGCACTCAAACCTGCGGCGCACCTGAGAGCTCATTGGCTCATTTGGGATATCTTCATTTAAAAGTTGTAAAACGTCATCATGGATGCAGAGTGGCACATAACGTACTCTAGAGACATATCTAATTTCACTTTGCCTGTGGTGCACCTGAGCGCTCATTGGTTCTTTTGGGAGCCCTTTATTAAAAAGCTGTAAAAAAAACCGTTATTATGGACGCAGAGTGGCACATAACTTATTATGAACTCTCATTGGCCGATTTTGGGGCCCTTCGTTTAAAATAATGGTGATCAATAAAATATATTTTCAAATCAAATTGATTTTTTGTTCAGCATCTCTAAGATGGCGTCTTCGTTAGTGAATAAGGGAAGCGGCCATCTTGGAAAACTAGGAAGTCGTTTAACCGAACAAAAGCCATAAAGGAAACCAAAAGTACATAAAAAAAGAGGAAACGAATTCAGTGAATTATAATTATATTCCTTGAAATTCAGAATAAATATAAGAATTATATTTAGAACAATGAGGAGAAATTCCAAGAATGACAATAGAAATTAAACTTCCTCGGAAACGCAATTGCACGTTATGTATACACACGTAACATACATAAAACCTACATGTTAAGATTACATTTCGTTATATATAGTCACGCTTCGAATGATTTACTTATCATTGGTATACAAATTCCATGCCAAATCGGCAAAATATAAAAGGGAAATTTCACTTTTTGGGCTTGCAAAGATACTCACAGTTGAATAAGGGAGGTTTAGGTGGGGGTGAGAATTATTTGGGGTGGCTCGATGGATCTGCAAGGGCCTCTTATTGTTGTTTTTCACTTTGAAATGGTAGATTTTTTTAAAATTAATATACAAGTTTGAAAAATGTCCGTTATTTTGCCTACGCTGCCAGCAGGTGTCAGCACGAGAATTCAAATTAACGGACATTTTTCAAACTTGTTTATTAATTTTAAAAAAAT
>JAQGAE010006443.1:0-10123 GCA_034696685.1 Julus scandinavius
ATCGAGTCTCGTTACTAGGTATCCTTCCTCGGTAGCTGTCTGCTAGAAAAAGCTCAACTAGCTGAGCTTCCAAATGGAAGGGAATTTGGGAGGGGCTTAAGTTCGACCGAAAAATGAAACATCGAAGTGCGCATGCTCAGACCCTAACTTCTCTGTTAGCTGCTCCGTTTCGGTCAAGTGGGAATCAGGCATAAGGCATGCCCACATCCTGCATTCAAAACAATGCAGCTCATTGGCAGATTCCAGTGAAGGTTGTGTCTCACCCAACCTACAGCCCAGATCAGGTTTCTTCAAACTTCCTCCTTTTTGTCATGCTGAAAGCAGATCTTCAAGGAAAACACTTCACCACAGATAAGATCTTAAAATCGACATGAAGGGTGTTCGAGCAGATGTACACTCACTGTCAAAAAAATTAGAAAAGTACATCTCCCAAAATTATTTAAAAAATACTAGCTGAAGTTTACGCATATATCTCTACAAAATTTTATTAAAATTGTGGTAAAATTGGACGTTCCGCACAAATTTGCTACAAGCATTTTAGATTAATTATACAATTATTGAATGCGCAAAATATATTTTAGCGATTTCCAGTCTCGCAAATCTAAAATTCGTTTTTCTATTCATTTAGGTGAAAATCTGGTTTCAAAATCGGCGAATGAAGTGGAAAAGGAGTAAAAAAGCTCAACAAGAAGCAAAGTCAAAATCTGATCCGGACAAGAAATCTTCCAAAGACTCTCATAACAATAATAATAACAACAACAACAGCGGTGGCGGTGGTGGCGCTGGCAGCGGCAAAGAAGTGCATCACGGTGGCGACGGAAGCGTAAGCGGATCGAACACCGCTTCCGACCAAGATGGCGACGGTGTGGAATACAGGACGCCATTAGGCAAAAAGGAACAACAACACAACCATCAGCAGGACAACACGAACAAACATGTGAAAAAAATGGACCATATCAACGGTCAGTTTAAGAACATTCCGGCTGTTACTAAAGTGCCCGAGTGTGAAGGACTCTACAGACCGTACGTCGTGTGATGCAAAAAGACCCTTTCTAAGGTTGATATGGACACATTTTAGAACAATCTTTTAAGGGCCTAGTTCTGAACTTCCAATGTTTAAATTTCGAAAAGAACAACATTTTAACATTGCAGGTAATGGAGTTAGGACTACTTCAAAATGGCCCTTGGATTCATCAGATACCTCTTTAGCAAAATGTGCATTTTTTTTTTTAAAAAAAGTTTGAAATATGAAAATTTTAAATTAAAAATGTTTGTTGAAAAATACACTTGTGGGCGCTTTCTCTTCACATTCCATGGTCGAATTAGAGAGAAAGAGAGCCAGCCCCATCTATGTTGCATTTTGCGCAACATGACTTTTTGTTTACTACGAGTTATACCTACAATGGTGAAATTTTGAAACACAAAAGTGATCTGATAAGCTGAAATGAAACACCAATTTGTGATTGTATTGGGTGGAAAAATCACATATGAGCCATGTATGGACATGTAAAGATTTTCCACCCGAGGTATCAAATATGAAAATTTAGAATAACATATAGAAGTACCTCATTTTACGGACTATAAGACGTGCTTTTTTCATCAACAAATTGCCTCCAAAATTCAGGTGCGTCTAATACTCGCGTCTTATACTACTTGTTTTTTTTAAAAAATTGCTTAAAAATTCAGGTGCGTCTTATAGTCTGTAAAATACGGTATATAATGTTCGAATGGTGACAGCAGACTATTCCCGCATAGAAAAACACATCTTTCTGTCGACTTAAACATCTTAGCTTGCGGTGAAGTGTTTTCCTCTAAGATCTTCTTTCATCACGCTTAAATGGTGGAAGTCTAAAGAAGCCAGATATGGGCTGTAGGTTGTGTGAGGCTCAAAACATGAATTTGGGGAAAAGACCAACACACCTCCACAGATTTGGACACACTAAAAGTATGTTCTAGGACATGCTCTAAGCACAGTGCTGCTGTCTATTCAGGCCAGTGGTACGAGGGTCGCCACACATGCACCCTGCCATTTGCGCCCGATGTGCAGGCGATCTATTCTATCGTAGCTCCAAGTTTGTCTGCAAATTGAGCAGACAACTGAGTTCATGCCTTGTTACAATCGCAATAAAGCGAGAACATTTTTTAACTTTGATCCTGACCACCTCTTTGATGATTGGCAAAATGCTTTCAAAATCATGCTTTCAAAATCAAAAAAATCTAGAAGTTTACCGCAACATTGGGACGAAAACTTGGTAACCAAACTTTTATCGAAAACATGTTTTCAAAAACTTTGCTTTTGCTCTGTGCTTTCCTTGGTGTGGACCTGGTTTAAGGCTAAAAATGATCCACACAATAGTTGGTAAACAGGAAATGCTTAATAGGTAAATTGCCACTAAAGAAAGGACAATAGACATACTGGCACCAGTTCCAAAGGAATGCTTTAAGTTAGCCCTTACAGGAGGCTAGTGGAGGTTGTGCCTCACCCACCTACAGGCCAGATCTGGTTACATCACACTTCCACCTTTCTGGCATGCTTAAAGCAGGGTCTCCACAAAGAGTATCGTGATGCAGACTCTCTGTTTGTTGAAACAAATTTGTAAAAAATGTTTGCTTACCAGTTTTGTTTCAGCAAACTTATGTTGCGCTTTTCAGTCTAGAATCGTGAGTCTAGACTCATTTTCACAGTCGCTCGGGTAGCGGTCTAGATCAAAGGAAAAAAGTAAGTCGGCCGATGGCTCAGCCGTCGACTCGGCTAGGCTCAATGTGGAGACGAAATGAAGTTCAACGATACAGCGGAATGTGTATTTGGATTATAGATATGTAGTGGATATGTTTTGTGAAATGTACATATGTAGACCGTCTGCAATTAGAGGGTCTGAAATTGTGTAGACGGTAGCGAACCTGCCATTGAAATCGTTTTTTAGTCTTTTGGTGGAGACACTTCGGTTCATTATCATTCTTATGACTTCATGGTATTTGGTTTGTGTTTTTTGTTTGTGTTTGTGGATTCGGGACTCATTCATCATGATACTCTTGGTGGAGACCCGGCTTAAAACAGATCTTAGAGGAAAACATTTCGCTATGAGGGTTAATCTGAAAATCGACATGCCGTTTTTTTTAAGTGAGGCACACACTTGCTGTCGGAAGTCAGACATTTTCTACCAAATATCATTAAAATTCATACTTTTTTAAAAAAAATATTGCGGAAACTTAATGAACACTTCTGTACATGCCATATATCTGTTCCGCAAACTGTTCGCGACCACAAATAATATTTTATCAGCGCACTTGTGTTTCAAAGTTTCGCAAATTTAAGGTTTAAACTTTCGCATTTTAATTTTTGTTTTTTGTCCAATTAATAATGTAAATATTTAATATATTTGAATTGAATGTGTGAAACGGAAGTAGGAGGAGTCAGTAGTGTGTTTGTGAGACGTCATCGTCGGCTTCGTTCGTGATTGGCTCTTTGACGAAGTGCATTTTATACATATTTCATCAGCGATTTATTCTCACCTTAAATTATAACACGCATAATACAATTTATGAATAAAATCCATAATTTATAATAGAAAGAAAATTTCGTTGTTCGACTGCCTCATTTTATACAATCACCAATAAAGGTTTAAAAATTACATAAGGTGCAAAATTAAGCCATATTTAGCCCAGGATAGACCATATTTGGGTCCCTGATGGGCCATTAATAGACAACTATGGACCATATTCAATTGGTCCTAGATGGTCCATTAATATACATGTGTGGACCACATTTTGCAAATGTTGGTTCATAAATAGCCAGATATGAGCCATATTTAAGCCCTGGTAGACCATATTTGGGCCATATTTGGGCCCTGATGGACCACTAATAGACAACTTTGGGCAATTTTCACTTAGCCCTAAGTGGCCCATAAATATTCATGTGTAGACCACATTTTTCAAATGCTGGTTCACAAATAGCCATACATGAGCCATATTTAAGCCCCTGATAGACCATATTTGGGCCCCTGATGGGCCATTAATAGACAACTATGGACCATAATTATTTGGCCCTAAATGACCCATAAAAATACATGTCTAGACCATATTTTGCTAATGATGGTTCGATGCCGCCATATATGGACCATATTTAGCCCTTGATAGATGATATGTAGACTATATTTGGGCGCTTGATGGGACATTACTAGACAACTATGGGCCACATGGCCCTAGATGGAACATAAATGGCCCATAAATATACATGTGTGGACCATATTTCGCTAATGATGGGCCATATTTAGCCTCTGATAGACCTTATGTGGGCCATATTTCGGGCCCTTGATGGGCCATTAATGGACAACTATGGACCACATTCATTTGGCCCTAAATGGCACATAAATTTACATGTCTGGACCATATTTTGCTAATGATGATTCAATACAGCCATAAATGGACCTAATTTAGCCCAAGATTGGGCCCTTGATGGGTCATTAATAGACAACTATGGGTCATATGGCCCTAGATGGAACATAAATGCCCCATAAATACAAAAGTGTGGGTCATTTAAAGCCATATATGGACCATATTTAGCCCTTGAAGAGACATGGGTCATAAACATATATGGACCATACTTCGCCAATGATGGGTCATATTAGGACCCTGATGGGCCATACACAGATAAATATTGACCATATTTAGCCATAGATGTACCCATAACTCATACTGTACATAAATTATATATTTATATGCCCATATACCACTCAGCAGTGGTTTCCCATATCAGATGAAGGGCCATATTAGTCCCATGAACCCTAGATCTGGACTATATATCATTAATTCCACGAATTGTTGAAGTATTTCAGATATGGTCCTCTCTTCATTGGCTAATAGAGCGTGTTAGTGGTTGCCTCAAAAGGACCATTCAATCCAGATATGGATGTTAAAACGTCCCTTTCTACATAATAATAATATCTATTCAACTCCAATAGGACTAAGTGGAAAAAGCTCAGCAGAAACAGATAACAGATAAAGGACCATATCAAGGAGAAAAAAGAGCAAAAAGCTCGTTTATTATTCACGGCCCATTCAATCGGAAATTCAGGCATCCAAATAGAAAAGGGAAAAAACCCGTTTATATATATATATTCATGGACCAATGAGAAAGAAGGAGTCCTTTTAAGGCAAAATGGATATGGGGGAAATGGAATGCCCGCATTACAAATGGCCCATTTTGATACATTTTCAAATAGCCTCGTAGACAACTACTTATTTCGAGTGAAAGTAAACATTTACACAAAAGAACCGGATGTAAACTGACTTGTAAGTAAATTGGGAGAAAATTAGATATGGGAGTATATAAGGGACCTAAAAAGGAAGTAACTGCACAGGGTGGTGTAAGGCCGGATTCGCCGACCGGCTCCCGCCTAAATGAAAGGGCGCATTCTTGACCTTTCCCGCCTGTGCAACATGGCCGGAGGTGGCCACATCGTGACCCTTGACCCCCGAGGTACACGGGTGCTGGACTGCCTGACATACCAGCATACCAGGACCGGTAGTTGAAGCGAGGTCGCCACTAAGGAGGTCAGGGTGAAGACAAGATAAAAAGGAAAGCTAAACCGGAGGACGGGGTGGTTCTCCCAGGAGTGTCAGCGCGCATACGTCGATCGCGAGTCCGGTTTAAAAGTGTTCAGCTTAATTCGATTTGTTTGGTTTTGATGATTAATTGCTTGTAGCCCAAGTCGGTAGGGCAGGTAGTTGTTGGACCTAGGGGCCTTTTTGGATAATTAAACGTGTTCAACCCAACTCACTGTCTTACAGGTGGCCACAAAAAAGAGGAACCTGTTTCATAAATTTGTAACTTTTGGGTACTATGAAGTTATCGGGTCTCAATTCTTAATTTTCAAATTGAAGGTGATATATGCCTAACCTAACCCGATAACTTCATAGTATACCAATATTCGCAAATGAAGAATTGGGTAAGGGTTCCGTAAGGCGACCATGTGGGACTTAGAAAAATTTTTGGTTTATATTTTCGGTTTCAGCTGTTGGCTTGTTGAAGGGTTGAAGGGTAACCTAACCTAAAAATACCATGTGGTTGACATGAGGAAAAAACAGAACATTTTTCTAAGTCCCACATGGTCGCCTTACGGAGCCCTTCCCAAGAATTGAGACCCGATATATATTTGAAAATTAAGAATTGAGACCCGATAACTTCATAGAACCAGCTGAAATCCGATTTCAGCTAGGATAAAATCCATTTCCTGACAGCGACTATATAATATGTATTATTTTGCATAAAATAAAGGGAGTGATACCTCTCTCTCAGTTTTAATTTTTATAATATAGTTACATTTGGTCAAGCAAGCCCTTTTCTACACCCTGGATACAGTTTCATAACTGTGGTCACAAAATGTATTTTATCCAAGCTGAAACCCGATTTCAGCCAGGATTAAATCCATTTCGTGACCGCGGCTATATAATTTGTATTATTTTGTATAAAACAAAGGTCGTGATACCTCTTTCAGAATCCAACACCCAGTTTGTTTATTAATTTGTCGGTAATGAATTTTTTCATTAATTTAATCCCATTAAACCAAATTGAAATTTAAGCCATATTAATTTTTATATCTGGTTCAACCTGAGCTTTTGAACTTCGCCGATGATTACATTTTTATATATTTCAAGTCTATTTTTTTCTGTTTATTTGTTTGTTTATGGGTTATTTTTTTGGCTCCACCCATCGTCGTATTTACATAAAACATTTAGATGAGACCTTAATTCACACATTTGGCTTTTTTTTCTCCACCATATATATAAAAAACACCCTTCCATATATAAAAGAAGGAACAACAACAACGGCCATTATATTTAATACTTTTTGATTTTTATGGCTTTATTTTGACGATGACAAAATGAAGCAAGAAAATAAATGAGTTTTCAATATTATATATATATATGGAGGGTGGAGATGTGGACAAAAAACCCCGTTCTTAAAACGAATTAAAAAGGGCCGAAACACACCCTTAAACGCCCTCAAATCACAATATGGAAATATTGCTTTTATGATATGGATGATGATGATGATGATAGAGAGATTTTTAGGGCGACGGCACGATTTTTAATTAATACGCAAATATAAAAGCGCTAATTGACAAAGCCGTTAATTGAGATTTTATAAAAATAAAAATGGAATTGCCAGACCCGGCTACTATTAGAAGACGAACATTTATAGCATTATATATAACAACAAACTAATCTATAATGTGAGGAGGGGCGTCAGTCTATAAGGGACGGTTCACATGTCCGATTTTTCACCGTTCGACTGTTCCATATCTAATTTTTCAACCCTCTTTGCATGCATGCATGGTGATTCTATAATCATACCATAAAATATTCGACATGTTCCATTTGTTGTGTTCCATTTCTTATTTTCTATTTGTTATGTCCCTTTGTTATGCTCTATTTCTTATGTTCTGTTTGTTATGTCCCATTTCTTATGTTCTGTTTGTTATGTTCCTTTTGTTATGTTCCATTTCTTATGTTCTGTTTGTTCTGTTCTGTTTGTTATGTTCCTTTTGCTATGTTCCATTTGTTCTGTTCCTTTTGTGGCGTTCCGTTTGTTATGTTCCGTTTGTTGTATTCAATTTACTCTGTTCCATTTGTTCTGTTCCTTCTGTGGTGTTCCATTTGTCGTGTTCCATTTCTTATGTTCTATTTGTTATGTCCCTTTGTTATGCTCTATTTCTTATGTTCTGTTTGTTATGTTCCTTTTGTTATGTTCCATTTCTTATGTTCCATTTGTTATGTTCCATTTGTTATGTTCCATTTGTTCTGTTCCTTTTGTGACGTTCCATTTGTTATGTTCCTTTTGTTATGTTCCATTTCTTATGTTCCATTTGTTATGTTCCATTTGTTCTGTTCCTTTTGTGGCGTTCCATTTGTTATGTTCCGTTTGTTGTATTCCATTTACTCTGTTCCTTCTGTGGTGTTCCATTTGTCGTGTTCCATTTCTTATGTTCTATTTGTTATGTCACTTTGTTATGCTCTATTTCTTATGTTCCGTTTGTTATGTTCCTTTTGTTATGTTCCATTTGTTCTGTTCCTTTTGTGGCGTTCCATTTGCTATGTTCCGTTTGTTCTGTTCCATTTGCTATGTTCCATTTGTTCCGTTCCTTCTGTGGTGTTCCATTTGTCGTGTTCCATTTTTTGTGTTCCATTTTTTGTGTTCTATTTTTGTGTTTTCTATTTGTTATGTTCCATTTATAGTATATGCTTCAACAAAATGCATACGCTTGGTACCGGTGAAAAACATGCATTTAGACAGGCTCAATTATACACACGGGATACCAAGTCGAGACAGGCGCATTTTATGCATTTAGAGAGGTTCTACTGCAGTAGGTAAATGCCTTAACAGGGCTAAAATCACGCTGTCCATGTATAGGAGAACACAGATGGCCCTAAATACTTTGTTCCACTCAGTGCATGCGTCTTAGAATGGATGCTTTTAAACAAAAATGCAAATTGGTGCAATATAGTATAAGTAGACATCGCATCAAGTTGTAAATAATGCATGTAAACGTGGGTCCAAAACACGAATAAGACAAGGGAGGAAGGGGCCCTCGTCTCCACCCATATCTAAATGACTCCCGGCCCCCAACATCCATCATGCACCGCGCGTTCATTTCCAATGGGCATGACTAAAATGTCTAAAATGAATGAATAAATGAATAAATTGTAGGTATACATAAGGGCCCCTTCTGGCCCCGGCCCTGTATTTTTTATCCCTTCTTTATACTTGGGGGGTTCGCTTTTAACATGATGAGATTTCTGGTGTAAATATGACACCAGCGCCCATTGATTGCCTATTTGTCATTCCGAATGGGCCTCTTGTTCTCCGCAGCAGCCCTAATGGCGGCTGATTGCCGGTATAGACGTACGAAATTGCACTCGGCAGGGCCCCCATTTCGGATGGCATTATTTAA
The DNA here is from genome assembly GCA_034696685.1 of Julus scandinavius. Lineage (NCBI taxonomy): Eukaryota > Metazoa > Arthropoda > Diplopoda > Julida > Julidae > Julus > Julus scandinavius. The sequence goes on from JAQGAE010006443.1 coordinate 8,955, forward strand.
ACCTAATGCATTACCATCAAATTTGAATTTCAAAAGTGCTGGCGCCCCCTGCTTAGGGCCCCCCTCCTCCTCCTCATCCTCCTCCTCCTCCTCCTCCTCCTCCTCCTCGTGCTCAATGAGATTACTTTGGGAAACACAAGGCCCATTAAGGGAAGGAGGAGGAAGAGGAGGAGGAGGAGGAGGAGGACGGGATGAAGAGCAGGAATAATGGGAGATCGGTGGCGCCCTCTTACGCTACCAAAGGGCCTTACGCTCAATATTGATATAATCACTAGTTTTTAAGGGGGTGCACAAGCAAAATCCAAGCCCTATACCTGCCATGTATTTTTTCAAGGACAAATGTGGGCAAAGTATTACAAAATTGAACAATAAAAACATTGTACTATGATCAACCATATTAAATGAATCTAATTGAGAAATTTTTTTAAAAAATGCACCTGTAGTTTTTAAAAAAAAAATTGTTTTTCAAAACGTGTGTAGTCCATCATTTTGATGTAAAGGTGGGTATCCACCAAAAGAAACTTACCACACAAAAAATATACACAACAAACATACACTTATAAACATTGATGTGTCCAGAAGTGTTTGCGAACAATGTGGGGGAAACCGATGTTTTTCCCCCACATTTTGATGTTTTTTGATGTGTCGTAGCGATCGCTCGAGAGGCGGTCCGGATCAAAGGAATTTGCGACACATGTTTGGAAAAACTGAAAACATTGTTTTAGTGTTTTTTGTGTATGTTTGATGTTTATTTTTTAAATAGCTTAAGGGGGCAGCACTTGTCTTAACAATTCATCAGTCAAAACGGAAAAATCCATTTTTTAGGCTTTTCACCAAAAATATCCGTATAATTTTTTCTCTCCATGTTAGTTCATACTCCGTATAATATTAAATTTCGGAAATACATTGTGAAATATATGTTTTTTTTCCGATTTCATCCTTGAAATGCTATGGCGGGAAAAACTTTTGAAAAAATGGAGGCATTACCCATTTGCTAAAGCCTCCATTTTTTCAAAAGTACCCTGTTACCAGATAACGCACCTACCATTTCTTTATTTTAAGACACCCCAAGCTATTTTCAAAATTATATACTAGGTCACTTAACACATGCTTCCTAATTGTTAATCCCTAAAAGGCAAAATACCATCTTGTTTGATCTTTTGTACTGC
>JAQGAE010006444.1:0-10122 GCA_034696685.1 Julus scandinavius
TTTAATCTCTTTTTGTTTGGCTGTGAGTGTCGTTTAAAATTTACCCATTGAAAGGGATAGGTTGTAATTCCCCTTAATAAATATAAAATACAGAAAAAAATACATATCCACTTTTATATTCTGAACATTATCATTCATGGCAGCTTGAGAGCAAACTATGACGAAACACCAACATCTTGATCACAAAGGAAAATAGAAATATGAAAAGTCACGATAGGGGCTTTGAGGTTTTCCACAATCCCCTTGTTTTGTTTCCATGTATCTTTCAAATTTAGAAGTTCACAATGATTTCGCTAGTTATTTCAATGTTTCCACGCCAGCTGCTCATTTTACCTCTGTTTCTCGTTTCCACAATTCCGTATTCCCACACTATAAATAATTTCATCGTTTTCAATGATTCACACATTTTACACTAATTTATTTCCAAGGGCAATAGCAGCGAGTCCTATAAAACCGTCACGATTTCGCCCGTTTCCAGTTCACACTTAAACTTTTATTCCTGTCGCAACTCTTCGTCATTAAATACGTTAATTATAATAATTGAAAGTGCACGAAGTGGGTTTCGAGAGTTTTTTTCCCTCTCCATCCTACGCTCCATTCATTTTAATATACAACTTCATACATGGAAATGGGCTGCGGAATTGTGCAATTGGCATCCATTTCGAGCGAAAATGTAGGACACGAAAGGTGCATTTAGATGTCCAATAAACACGCAAAGCCAAAATGTATAGATTGCTCAGCCAGATATTTGTACAGAACTAGGCATTGCTGTAGCATTCGTGTTAGACGCTTAGAGACACGCATGCGTCCAAAAATCCCCTTCGCAACAAGCGAAAAAATGCGGAACAATTGTTACTCGATATTGCTGACCAATGGCCGGACACGTGTTCTTGGAATCTGACAGAATGCCGCATTTTGCAATATTAAATCCCGAAAAGGTCAGAGCTGCCTGTTTCGACATTAAAGGGGTGACATATCGACAGCACTGACAAATGAAATATCTACGTGCACCGTTAGAATTTGAAATAAATTGAAATTATCCAAATCTGAAAGCAAAATAGAATGGACAGAACAGTGGGGGTTAAGTACAGTATGAACTTTACTTGGTGGAAATATTATGTTATATGCGTGTGTATGGGATAAATATGCAAAATGGGTTATATATGAAAATTAAATTATACATGCATATTCCGGTCAATTTATTTAATCTTTATTAGCGATGAATTTCTATTATGTTCATATATTGTATATGTATACACAATTGTATACGTTTTACAACTAATCTATAGCTATGCCTTGTTTCATAAATGGACAACGGCATAAACATACAATTTTAGAGAATTTCATACTGTATATGGATAACTGTGTTTCCAAATAAATATGTACTGAATATATAGCCCTACTTTTTTTACCACCAGATTATCTTTAACCCATACAGATAAATAAAACGTTTAAAATGCAAGCTTTTGAAATATGTATTTCGTCCAATATTTATGTACATTAAAACGGAATTTGAGAATTCTTTGAAGGGATCTCTTATATTTATAATGTAAACGCACCGTAAATTTAAGATTAATACAGTTTGGCGTTTTCAATAACTTTCGTTGTGTATCTTAAAATGAATTCCATTCTCGTGAATGCCTCTTTGAAATATATCAAGAAGACGTAATGTTGAGATACAACAATTTATTACAAATAAAATTCAATTTAGCTCAAAAACCCATTCGTCAGGCTTACTCAGTGTTGTTCTTCTTTTGTTCTTATATTTGTAACACGGCAATGCATAGGAAACTTTAAAATACAATACACCTATACCTCGCTATACGGCCTTTCGCTATAACGGCCTTTTTAAATTATGGCACTGTTTCTATTTACGGCCCACAACGTTTCGTTATACGGCCAAAAAAAAATGCTGTAATTAAAGAAAGTGGCCAAAAAATGTGATAAATTACCCCAATTTGCACAAACAAGGTCGGATTTTGCTAACAATAAAACAACTTATGGATTTCACTTCGTTTACGAAGGCAAAAAAATGAAAATTACAATTCAGAAATAATTGATTCGTTATACGGCGTTTTTGCTTTATGGCCAACTTTTCCGGAACGTATATGGGAGATCATATGCAATATGGCAAGTCAATGGCCAACCAAATAGTTGGTCATATGTATAGGTATATTTCAGATTATTTTCTATAAGAGACACTAAATACTATTTAATTACAACCAGAAGCACTTACATACAGTGGTGACCCAAAAAAGCAAAGAATTCAAAAAGCGATACAGGCTTATTTTAAACGCTGCCTGATATTTAGGGCTGGGATTTTGATAATAATCCCGGCATCTCGCATTTTCGGGTTTAATCTAACGTGAAATCAAGCGACAATATTGTCGTGTGCTCTGAATGAATAACAAAGTACAATAAAACGCCATTAGATACAAAAAAAATCCATACGATTTTCAAGGTCTGCATAACATAGGAGAGTATACACGCGGAGTAAACAAAGCGGAACTACATTAGTTTATGCGTGCTTACATTTGCGTGGCTTTTTTTTTTTCATTATGCATTTTTTAGGTCGATGGTTGAAGGGAGGAGAAGACATAAGCCCGCGTTGAAATATATGGAGAGATTAGTTCTTATATTACCATTAAGCATCAAGCTAAAGGAAAAACGCGTACAGGAAACTGCTAGAAGAGTTATATCAGTGTCATTTTGGGTGATTATGGAACAAAAAAACTGTTGGTAAAATCAACATATTCGCTATAGCTGTGCATCTAAATACAGTTTGCTGTTGAGAGGAATTTACTATATACCATCCAGGTTGTATTTTGTCTAAATAGGCAAGACATGTTTTCCGATGTAGTCACATTATCCGGAATGCACTATAGATATTTGGATATATACAGTATATATTCTGGGATTAAATATATAAAATGATATGCAGGTAATATATAACAAAATATATTTGTCCATATATGCTATATATTTCGGAACACTTTCTATAAAAATATATATATTTAAAAATATACCTTCAGAAATTAAACTTTTTCAAAAAAAATGTATTTTTATAATTGAAATATAGTAATATATAATGTAATTACAGTTGTTTGTAATTATTATTTTAAAATTCAATTATGATACAAATTTAAAGCCATAATTCTAATGGAAAAAAAAATTACTAAACATTTTGAACAAGTAAATTATTTTAACTAATTCTTGTACAGTACATGTTTTAACGATAAAGTACAGATATTTATATAGTATGATATAATGTAATTACAGTTGTTTGTAATTATTATTTTAAAATGCAATTATGATAAAAATTTAAAGCCATAATTCTAAGGGAAAAAAATTACTAAACATTTTAAACAAGTAAATTATTTTAACTAATACTTGTACAGTACATGTTTTAACGATACAGTACATATATTTATCTAGATATTTATATAGTATGATATTTATCAACTATAATACACAAACTTTTTAAAGCTATACAATTTAAAAACATATTTTTCTACGTCTTTTTTCACTTTAATAATTGGTTCATCACCAAATATTCTCGCTTCCTGTTTCTGCACATGTAGGATGTGCAGAAACTTAGATTTCAAGAAACGTCCATTTTGTACCCCTCAGGCCCATAAATCCGAATTCCCCAACTTATTTCATTATTTAGCACATTTATAAATCAATTCGACCATCTCTGGGCAATATGGCTACAGATTTCCGGAATGCTTCATATTTAATGCATTGTTGTGGTCGCTCCAGCAAGCCATACAAATTGAGTAATAATTCAAAATAAAAAAGGGGACGAATTTCATTTACACATCTCAATTGGATTAGTTTAGAAAGCAAACTATTATATTCGTATCGATCCGTTTCGAGTCCTGCTATTATCACACTTCTGGTCAAACAACGTCGTTCGGCATGACTATGAGGATGTGTTGAAGAGATTTAATTTGGTCTAGTTGATAATAGAGGGGAAATTCATTATGAAATATTAATTAAACCGCTAAGCTGATCCTGGAATGGTTAAGAGGAAAGGACTATAATTACATATGCAGTGAAAATTAAAGAATTTTAAAAACTGTCCACGAAATATTAATGCAACGAATTAAATACTTTTAATACTAAAATTCTTTTTAAAAATAAGAAAGAATACAAACTGATGTATTGGATTAATTAAACATTAATTTGAAAAGACACTTCAATTTCATAAATTATACATTATGCACTTAAAAATCTATTTATAAAAATAAAAACCAAAAATAGAAACTTGTATTAACAAGCACAGAATGATATCTGAAAACTTGAACATTAAAAAAAATTGCAAATGGAATAAAAGCCATCTAATGGTTCAGCCTACGTTATTAAATGATCAAAGAAGAAAATAAGATAACACAAAATGAATGAATAATAAAACCCTTTTAAGAGATGGAAAATAATGCACAGAACTGACGAAAGGTTTGAATGCTTTAAAAATTCAATGAAGCGTTTAAATGCCAAATCGACCCAGATTAAAACTGAGGAGAAAAAAATGTAATGGAAGTATCAAAAGAAAAAGATGTTTATTGAATAAATAAGTATTTCATAGCTCCAATTAATCGTTATCAAAAACATTTCAAATATCTCATTGTCAAAAACAAAAATATGTAGAAATATGAACGACTATAAAGCATTTAAATGCAAATTAGGTCACGAATGGCATTAGTTTTATAAAAAAAATATATAAATTAATTGTTTAAGAAAAAATTATATATTATCAAAACCAATACACGGATTTTCCATCAGTGGTAAGGGATGAGAAAAAATTTGTATAAACCTCACAAATACTTATATAACATGCTTATTTATGAAATAAATAACATTTTTCAATTAAGTATTTTATAGAAATCAATAAAATTATTGATAGAACAATGTGAAAGAAAAAAGTTTTCTACAATAAAATATGGGGAAAATAAATATTTTTTCATTAAGTGTGAATAAAATATTGCATAAAATGTTTGTACATCTTTTGTTATTTCCAATGTTGCAAGCGTATTACTTTCTATAAATAATCTGCTGTTATGCGATTTTCTGACAACAATAGTAAACATGAGTTATTAATTCAATGTCATAACTTGGCTAATGTCATAACTTGACATATTTTCCACATCAAAATTTAAAAACAAAAACATGGTAAATGGATTATAATTATTGTTGTAAATAACTACCTCAAGTTGTATGTTGATTTCTTAGACATCAATTAGTATACGATACTTCATTTCTTAACAATTAAACTAAAATCTCAGCATGTATAGAAATGTACGTATATCCCTATGCCAAAAACTGTAAATTTGGAGAATAATAGAATACTTTCCCTACTTCCGGAAATAAAACTTGCGTATCTCGAAAACTAATCGAGATAAGAATGTAACATAAGAGACTCTTTCCTCTGCAATTTATATATGAAAGAAAGTCTTTTATAGTAAACTACTAAATGAATCAAATTGAGAAAGTTAACGAAGGTTGAAGAAAACATCACAGAATTTATGGTGCATAGACCACGAAAAATGTTTTTATTTTTGGTAAATATTAAAATTGAAATTTGTATCAATATTTAGAATAAAATTTTGAAGCAATTATTTGTCTATAAAAATTTAATTCACTGTATTGAACCAGACTGTCTAGCTGAAACAAGATAAATCAATAAAGCTACATGGTGAATCATTTGTAGAATCCTAGCCCTCGCTTCATTGGTCACAATCATCACAGGAAATGAATCTAATCAACGCTCGTTTAACAATGAAGGAACGATTTTAGGGTCAAGTTACAGTTGCTAAATTATTCATTTAACTGTACAATAAGGGGGAAATTCGAATCAGCGTAGGCGGCCATCTTGCTTAAATTCAAACTCGTTCCTCTGTTAAGACAATTACATTAAAGTTCTCATTTATTAGTGAGTTTACACGAAAATTCTTATCAATTAACGTTTAAAAAATACTAATGAAATGCTGATAGAAAGACGCTAATTTCAGCAATGTTTTTAATCCGTTTCTATAGGCAACAACATAGGCGGCCATCTTGTTCGAAATTTTAACTCACGAAAAGTCGTGTTCCACAGTTGCCATGGTTAATTTCTCTTCTTCCACGCGCATCATCACATAATTATAACTTGAGACTTTTGTGAAGTTCGCATATACTGATCAGAGTAATAATTCACTCAATTAACCATTATATATTTTTAAAAAAACTTGAAAAACATGGAAAAATGGTAAACTTTTAACAAACTTTTGAATCTGTGTTTTTAAAAACAACAAATCTGTACTTTCTTTTAAAAGAAAAACATTAATACAAACTGCTTAAAACCCAACTACAATTAATTAACAAGTTGAAAACCAATACTTAAGACAAGAAAATACGATTATGAGTAAAGTTTTCAAACTTGAGATTCAGGAATACGAAAATTACAAGAGGAAACATCCCGAAAGATAACTGTATTTGTGGACGAGAGTAAGAACAACAAAAACAAGGAAGGTTTCAAAAAAATCAAACAAGAAGCTGTCCAGAAGAAGAAATGTGAGTTAACGTTGTTCCCTACCAATTTCAATAGTACAAGAAACAGGCTAATATCGGAGGCACCGCCTGCGCACTTAGCTCAAATGGCAACAGCATTTGAACAATAAATCTAATCTATAATGGCGCGCTGTGGTTTCAAGGTTTTATTATTTTGGCAACAAGCTTTTCCCTTCGCAACTCCAACGTTTCGCTCTTACGCTCTTTTCCCAAAGGCATCGTTTTGCCACGTTAATTTTCATTCAAATCTTTCTGGCGTAAAACTAAAATTGAAATCCAATAAGACAATCGTGCGTGCATTTTTTCGTCTGTTATAATCAAAGAAAAGGCCCGCCAGAGGCTCCGTAATTGGACGTTGTTCAAAGGCTTCGCTTAGGAGAAGCTTAGTCGCAGCCTCTACTAAGCTTTAAGTAAGAACGAAATTAGGAATTCCCAGATTGGTGATACGGTAACCTAGATTTGACTCGATGACTTTCAATTAATCCATGTATAAGCTAGTACGTTTATTATTTAGCATTATCTAGCAGCGGCTTCCCTTAACACTCATGTTGGAATATGGCATTTCAGCAACAGATTGTGGCTTATTAGAAAAATAAAGACACCATAAATTAATATGAAAACTGACCATCTCAAAAATTGGAAATACTATCTGCCATGTCTGGTCATTATCAACAACCCTTATTATATAAGTATTAATACTGTAGTATATATTTAAGTCTTGCTTAACAACCTTATGTAAGAAACCTTTTATGGCTTCTTCAACGTCATTAAATATGCAACGTCTTATTAAGGCTTCCTAATGTTAACACGGTTTGCAATTTCCAGACAACTATAATAAAATTCCAATTTATTGAACAGAACCTCACATAAACTATATTTGGCACAAATATTGCAATAACATTCGACATATATCGGGAACAAGTGGATTTCTTTATTTGCCATAAAAAATCAAAAAGCAACGAAATCGAGTGGGTCGGAGTGTATTTTCTCGCAAATCCAAAAACGGTTGGGGAGGATTTTTTTTTTATTCTGTTTTATGATGTGGTCTCGGGAGGACGTGTCCAAACGTGAGTTTGACGACTCCATCCTTGCACCAGGGCTGACAAACGAGCGACCATTAAAGCTACCCAAGAGCCATTGGAGGACATGGTCCAGTGGTTTCATGGTCAGTGTCAGAAGCGACTGACCAATGAAACATTTGTTCCACCATTCGCCCCTTGTGTATGTCTGTGTAGATGCTTCGCTCGTAAAAACGAAGATGCCTCTTTTTTCCAGTACCACAAACACAATTCTGGCAATTTGGTGAATGAAAATAGGACAAGCATCACTTCTCCCTCACTGGCCAAGGTGAATGTCCCTCTTCGACCAATTGTCCGGCGAAAATTACATTTCTGACGAGTGTCCCTGAAGGACGGCAATCATTGCAAACATGCGTGCTTTGCGGGGAAGCCATCTCAAGTGAGAGGAAGCTTAACTTTTAGGACATTTCGTGACATTTCGGCAAATAAGCGCTGAAATTCGCGAAAGGTGGCGAGGTGGAGCGAGCCTCGGGGGAAAACAGATAAGGGACCATAGAGTAGACAACGTCAATATGGGGTAATGCGTCTTATTCGTGGACGTTTTAACATGTAAAACACGATCCATTATGTTGAATTGGAAAGTATTGGTTGGTTTGAGTATGGGTGGGATGAGGTACACAAATGTTAACATGCTATATTGAAAGGTCTATGTACTATGATCATATACATTTCAATGTAAACATGTACAGTGTAGCAAATAATATTTACTAAAAATATTTATTTATAGTATATACGTATATATATATAGAAATTAACTAAAAATGATGCCAAAATACAAATCATTGTAACTAAATTAAAAATACAATAATTTTAATGACATTTTCCAGTTGTGTACTTTTGTTACTAGTTTTTCAAATTTCCTTCATGTAGGTGGCGCTGCACGTCAGCATAATTTTTTATTTCACTGATTTCCCTGCAGGTGGCACAGCCGACAAATCCGTCTGCTCAATCATAGAAAATTCGCAAGACTAGTTTTCTCGCAAGAAGATCGCATTTCCATTAAGTTTTTACGCGAAAATAAGAAATTTAGTGCAAGAAAGTTTTTGAAACAATTTCATGAGAAGGGCTGGTCGAGAAGTGCATTTTTTTAAATATTTTTGCCATCGTTTTTTTTTGGCTCACGGATATAAAATATTATCTGTCACTATGTAATAACATAATTATAACATGTTTCACTGGTCTAAAGTTACACTATGAATAAAACAAGGACATGCTTTAAAACAAGCGTGAGTTTTCAAGTAGTTGGAAAAGGTTGTTTCAAATTTCATCTGAACATTGGTTCCTTTGGTGATGTTGTCCGACTTTTATAGTCCTATTTCCATACAGGTCGATAAAGCAGTTTTGGTGTTCGACACTGGTACTTTTTCAGAATCATCGACTTTGTAATGAATGCTAATAAGTCGTAATCCAGTGGTCAATTCAGCTTCGTCCATCGCATTTCAACGGTTAAGACTCTCTCGACTCCTCAAATTTCATCTCTTTTCTACTAGGAAAAGTCCACCAAAATTGCTTTCTAAATGAAAGCGGAGCCTCCATAAAAATCGCCTCAGAGTCCTCTTCTAATTTTAAACCGAAAGCATTTTACGAGCACTTTGACACCCCTTTAGCTAAATATACAACCGCTTTGGATGTTTAAGTCGAGAATCTCGTTGTGGACTAATGACCAATGGGCGCCCCCTATCGTCCGAAGCCTTGTAAATGCCTCTTAAAAGTGGACTTAATGCGGTTTGCAAGGTCGTTAATTGTTCCTAAGTGAGCTTAGAGATGGGAACAGACGGCCATCTTTAATGAATCTCAGTGAATAATCAACACTCTGGTTGATTATTCGGATTGCCAAATGCGATTGGCATTGGACCAAGATGGAGAAAAAACTCAACGGTAACTCATCGGAATCCTCCTTTTAAGAAAACAAAATGCGTAGGCGAAAACACGCGTTTTTGGTAATTGGAAGAATCTGGTGTCCTTTGTTTATGAGAAGTACCTGCACAACAGGAGTTGATTACATAGCAAATCAACGCTTGATTCTGAAACTTATTGAAGTAGAAACATCGCATCTATTGGTACTCTTCCAAAGTTTTAACTTGAAAGTTTAACTTGAACATGTCTATCATGGGATACTTCAGCTTTATTCTAAGCAAATTGATTTTATTGCCATATGTGGGTAATATGTATAGCTTCTGTTAAATTATACATGTACCTTAATTAGCCACTGATGGTTCAAGTATGGACCATATTTAGTCATGTATATAATCAATGATTTGATATATGCCAATGATAGGACATGTAGCCATTTGAGGGTCTTAATTATGTACTGATGAACCACATATGCATTCTAAAATGCTAATTATGAATCAAAGTGGATATGACCAAACATTTGCATATTTGGTTCGGTAATGCCATATATGGGCATACCTGGAAAATATATTGGCAAACCTGGCCATATAAGGAATGAGCCCCATATTGCCATACATTGCCCATATTTGGTTTTTCCACC
>JAQGAE010006445.1:0-10122 GCA_034696685.1 Julus scandinavius
AAATAACAAACAACCCACCCACCCCCCTAGGTGTGACATAATTTTTGAATGGCCCCTTACAGGATATTGGACATGTTGTCCTCTTCAAAGTCCCCTTGGAAAGCTATCCATTTTTTTCGCCACAGTTTCCACTACTGGAAGGACCCCGAGAACTCATCTTCTGGAATGCTGTACAGCGCTCCTCTGGCGATTTTTCTTCAATTTCGTCAGTTGAGTCAAATCTGCCCTTTCAAAGGTCTCTTATGTTTTGGAAACAGGAAACAATACAATACAGCTGTATAATCGTCTAAAAGCAATTTTTTTCAAAAGCCAGTGATCTTCTTGTTACTTCCTTAGTTAGTATCCATATAATTAATTAATTCAAGAAAAAACTACATACCAGTAGTTAATATACAACTGTTGCAAATTTGACTAGTTCAAGTGATTCTTAAAGTTGTGACAAGAAAAAAATGCAAATTTATAAGCGTTTATATGACGACTTATACAAAGTAGCGCCCAACATATTTTTTAACTACATGTATGTAAATCTATTTAACATAACTCATTTTGGTCCTACCGAAATTCAGGAATATACCGGAACCCTGCGTTGAATCAATCGATTTCAAAACTGGTCACCATATGACCAGAATCCGTAGCTAAGGTTCAAATCCCAGCCTTGACTTTCTAACGGGCCAAAGGCAGCGTTAAGCCAAGAGGCAAAGTATCGTACAGGTAAGTCCTAGGAATAAAGATGCAGCCAAAGCCGCTGAGTGGATTAGGCAAATCGGGCAGATGAAATTTTGCCGCGTTTTGGCTGAAGGCCTCCACTTTGGTTGGGGCCTCGCTACCCTGGCCGGTTCCGCCCAAAACAACGAGACAGCTGTCTAAACGGGGAACAAAAAATTAAAATTGATACAGGATTTATATCCTGTAAGGAGATATTTCAATTTTCAATCATTGCAAGTCTTAAAATTCCTTGTCTTTCTTCAAGCCGATCTTACCATACACAAACGTCTGAGGCCCCTTCCTGGCAAACTTAAGATTACCGACATGTACCGTTTCCACACTCCGGTCGTTGAAACCCTCGATGGACATCACGTGTTCCTTGCCGTCGAATCCACCAACCAGGTACAAGTTGTCGTCGCAAACATCTAGGCATGCAAAGGCCCTCGGCACCAACAGGTTAAATTTTACGGAAATCATCCTGCAGCCGAAATGAATGAAATGAGACAGGCGAACAGAAGGTTTATCACCAACATTATTTAGAAACTGAAAATTGCTCACTTGTCCTTCAAAGTATCGTAGCACTCCACGTCGTTGACGGTGACCAGTCCATCGCCGTTCTCGTCCTTCTCCAGTCCACCGCACAACCAAATGCGGTTGTGGTAAGCCGCAGCCGAAAGTGCAGCGCGAGGTTTTCCCAGTTTCGATGCGGAATAATGCCACTTCCCCATTTTAGTTGTATACATCTCTATCGAATCAAGCAGCCTTCACACAGAAAATTGAATAAAACAAGCAATGCTTGAAGTTAAAGAAATGATAAAATCCACTTTGCTATACTATAACATTTCTGCTTTAATTTTTGATTGGATTTTTTCAGAAAGCTTTGAACCAAGATATATTCATCTGCAAGAACAGTCATTTTTTAAACATAAATAAATCTATCAAAAATCAAATAGCAACATTCTCTTATTGTTGTGACTGCTTAACACATTTATAAATGTGCAACCATTACTAAAACTGAAATTCCAAGCAAAGTAATCATTCCACATTTGGTAGCATGATCATGTATTTACTTGTTATCGACACCCATGCCTCCAAAGACGAACAAAACTCCCCCGGAGTCGCATACGGCATGATAGCGCCGGGCTACAATCAGGCTCGGGCTCTGGAACCATTGGCGAGAGACTGGTTCCAGAATCTGACAGATGCGGGTAACCTGGTGATAAAGCAGGTTTAAGCCACCTGAAAAAAAAATCGATAGCAACCCAAATATGAATATCATATACGAGTCAAAGATATTTTTCTAAAATTTAGAATCAATTTGTTCAGGGTTGCCCGTAAAGTTCATAAATTTAAAATTTATGAACTTTACGGGCAACAAATTTCCCCCTCACAATTTTATAAAAATATTAATTAGTAATCTGAATAATGTTTCAGTATACTCGAGATATTTGTAGCTACATCTCTTCTATTAGTCAAAGCGAAACTAAATGAAGGAAATGCTCGATTTTCTAGTGACATTAGGACTGCATTAATCCAGGAGACTCACCAGTAACGTAGATTTTGTTATCGTGAAGTTTGTAGCCTGCATGCAGTACTGGAACAGGCATGTAGCCAATAACCTCCCACTCATCCTTAATTGCGTTGTAGCGTTGAACTCTGCGACCTGAATAATAATTAAAGCATCTACTTTAAAACGTGGAATCAAGTGGGGCAAAAATACATAAAAACGTGTTTATTAACAAAAAGGCTACTCACCGGCGTTTTTCTCCAACTTATTGTGCGGATTCTTTCCTCCTAAAAGTAGGTAAGAGAGGCTGACACGACTCTGGATGGGCTTGCGCACCTTGCGCTGTAACAATAAAAGCAAACCTATTAGCAAACCAACTTCAATTTTAGAAGGAAAATAATTTCTTAAAATACAAAAAAAAAAAAAAAAGATTATAAACACAGCTTCACAAGTTTATACATGTAAATGATTAGCTAATATAAATTGTACTCGTTTCACCTTTAAAGCCAGGCGTGCCATGAACCCACGAAACACAGCCTGGATTAACATTGCAGCAGTCCTCTGTTTCAGGAACAGTCTTCTCCAATGAATTCCTCTGTACCACGACTGGATGACAGTCGCTTGTCGATTATACCTCTCAAAATTTCTTGCAGCGACCAGCCGACGGTAGGTCTTTTGCAGGACTACTGCAGCCCATGTCGCCTTCTTAAGCTCTCTGCGAACTAAGTGTCCTCGGTAGGCGGCTTGAATCTGTGAAGCGGCATAGGCTCGCTGCTGCACCTCCTTCCTGGCGAGCTGGCCACGGACCGCAGCCTGTAGGAGCACCACTGCCTTCAGAAACCTCTTTAGCTCCAGCACATTCTTCCTCGCCAGAAAGCCGCGAATATATTTCTGAATTTTAACCACTGCACGAATGTAGTCCATGTTCTTCTTCTCTCTCAACAACCTGGTCCTGTAGGCGTGACCACGGTAAGCCGTCTGAATGGTTATCGCAGCCTGCTGCTGAATCTTCAGACGCTTCCGCACCTGCCAGCCACGGAATCTTTTCTGGATAATCTGCGCTGCCCATTGCTGCCACAGAATCCATTGGCGTGTCAGGTATCCCCTTACCCGAGCCTGAATAAGCACTGCTGCGTCTACTAGGCGACGAATCCAGCAACGGACCAGGTAGCCGCGGAAGTTCCTTTGGATCATCATGGCGGCTAGCTGTTGCCGTGCCAGCCTGCGTCTGGTTAAGTATCCTCGGCAGCACTTCTGCAAGGTGATTACGGCTCTTAGACGGACTGCAGCTTTTTCCCGGCCCTTGACGCCTCTGAAAATCTTCTGCAGGACGGTCGTCATCTGCCGGAAGTACCGGAAGGCTCTTTTGGCTGACCAGCCTCGGTACCTGGACTGGATTACGACAGCCGCCTTTTTAACGGCCAAGAACAGGATGCGAGAATGGTGTCCACGATAATGTTTCTGGATGACCATCGCCGCCCACTGACGCAAAAGCATATTCTTCCGCACTTGAAAGCCACGGAACCCGGCCTGGATCAGGGTGGCGGATTTGCTTTGTAATCGTCTCAACCGACGGCGTCGGAACTTCTTTTGCAAAGTCAGCGCCACCCGCAGCACATCTCGATACCGAGATTGGATGGAATGACTCTTGAAGGCTTGTTGAATTCTTACTGCAGCTTGTTCTCTTTTACGCAAAGCGATTCTCAATCTAACGGCCCTCTGGATGATCGTTGCTGCTGCCTTGCGGACGTTACCAACACGTCGAACCAGAAATCCCCTAAAGTTCTTCTGTATCGTGGCTGCGGCCCACTGCTGCAGTGCAATGGACTTGCGGCTGAGATGACCTCGGATCCAAGATTGCACTTTGATAGCTGCTCGATTTCTAGTCAAGTATCTGCGAAACGACCTTTGAATCTGGATCGCCGCCAAGTTTTGCCTCTTCAACTGATGGCGGACTAAATAGCCACGAAAGCGAGACTGGATCACTGTGGCCGCATTATTCCGCCTTGATGCTATATAAATCCGTAGCGCCTTCTGCAGAACCAGACCAGCTCGTCTCATCTTGCGGTGCTTCAACCTAGTGAGATGGCCTCTCCAGTGTTTTTGGATGACAGCTGCTGCCCACTGTAAGACCAACAACGCTTTCCGGGTGAGATGCCCGCGCGTCCACGCCTGGATCTTCGTGGCGGCTCTATTTCTCCGCTCGCTGAAGCGCTTGTGTTGAACGTGAGTCCTCCAGAACCTCTGGATCATTGATGATGCCATCGCTTTTTTAACAATCCCTTTCCTTATCCTATTTCCACGATAGGAAGCCTGAATTCTTGTGGCTGCCGAATTCCGTCTTTGGATTTGTCTTCGAGTCAGAAATCCACGAACTCCTGCTTGTATAGAAGTAGCAGCTGCATTCTTCAGTATCGTGTCACGCCACTTCAAGAAGCTCCTGAAACTCGCCTGTATCCTGCGGGCTGCCATGTGCATTAGTAGTAACTTGCGACTAACAAGAAATCGTCTGGTCCACGACTGAATTTCCGTCGCTGCATGTGCTTCTCGGGCCAAACTTCTACGGTAAAGCCACCTTCTCACTTGTGCCTGAACCATGATAATGGAAAGTAGTCTCCATAGCGCCTCTTTTCGTCCAGCATAGGCTCTTGCTTGCCTTTGAATAACTTTGGCTGCCGCTTTCATTTCCAGAAATCTTTTTTTCACAATCCAACACCTTACGAGCAAAGTGAGGGTTGGGCAAAATACCCAATTCAGACAAATACATACAAATTGTGTCCACAGAATCTACACTTGGATATTTTACGGCACTCATGATTTCATCAAAATGTTGATTCTGATCATGATATAAAAACAGAGAAAATGTAGAATATCATATTTACCTAACTACAGCCTGAATGATGGTTGCTGCTTTCTCCTTGGCGACGAGCATTTTGCGAACGGAATGTCCCCGAAAAGCAGCCTGGATATCGGTAGCCGCCTTTTCCTCCTTGCGCCCAGCCAAGAACTTCCTTACCGCCTTTTGAATAATGAAGGTCGCCCACTGCAGGAGCAGATAGCCCCGCCGCGCTTGACTGCCGCGCCACTGGGATTGGATCCGGAGGGCAGCGTTCTCTATCTCTCGGATTGACTTTCTCGTCGCGAATCCTCGGAATGCAGCCTGCAGTAGCAGAACAGCCGACAATCGTCGCCAGCGCTCGTTCCTAGCCAAGCTTCCACGTGCAGCTTTCTGCAGGACAATGACTGCTTCTCGACGCTGTATTACTAGCTTCCGTCCTCTGTGTCCACGGTAGCTGGCCTGGATTTTAGTGGCAGCTGTGTTTGCCAGTCGCAGGGCTCGCCATACTCGGTACCGCCGGAACTCCGCCTGAATCCTTGTTGCTGCCGTTTTCTTACCCAAGTGTCTCCTCCTGGCCAGAAACCGCCGGGCATTCTTCTGGGCCACGATGACCGCCCAGTAGGCATCGATTGCATGCAACTGGGCCAGCCACCCTCGCACCTTGGCCTGGATAACGATGGCAGCCAGGTTTTTTCTCTTCAGTGCCATCAACACCAGGTATCGTCGGCACCACGCTTGGATTTTCACTGAAGCGGCCTTCTTCTTTAAAAAGGTCCTTCTGGCCATCTTTCCCTTGTAGTGCTTCTGAACAACTACTGCCGCTTCCTTAACCCGGAGAAACTCACGTCGATCAGAGATGCCACGAAACCATGCCTGCAGTCTCAGCGCTGCATGGTTCTCCCGGCTCACTTGCTTTCGAACAGTGAATCCCCGAAGTGCTGCCTGCAGTATCACAGCGGCCGTAGTCCGACGTTCGGTTAATGCACGGGACGTAAGTACTCTTCGAAACCAAGCTTGGATCGTTGATGCAGCAAGGCCTTCCCTCTTGGAAAGCTTTTTCAGTAGGAATGACTGAAAAGCTGCTTGGATGATGGTTGCCGCCATATGCCGATTCTTCAATTGCTGCTGCGCTTGGTGACCTCTGTAACGCCGCTGGATGACCATCGCTGCCATCTGTTGCTTGGAGTTCTGTTTCTCGGCTCTCTCTGCCCTGAACCATACCTGGATTCGCCTTGCAGCCTTGTCTACGGCAATCTCTTTCCTCTTCCGAAAGAAGTGCTGTAGGACGAGCACCGCCTGGCGCTGCACTTGATAATAAAGCCTGGCGACAAAGCCACGAAAATGTTTCTGGATAACCACTGCAGCCAGGGTCTTCCAAAGGAGGTCGCGCCGGACCCTGTTGCCCCTGAACCGTGACTGGATCACAATGGCACTGTGATGTTTCCTCCTGGCCTTGAGTCCTCTGAGGGCAGCCTTGATGACTACTGCAGCATTGCGCAATGAATGGTACTGGATCCTGATGGCACATCCCCGCCACCACCTCTGCAAGAGCCTCGTAGCAGCCAAACGCTGACGGAAAATAAGCTTCCGCCTGAATGCAGCCTGTATCGTTCTGGCAGCCGCAAGGCGTGTCGCCTGCCTGAGCCACCAGTGTTGGACACGAACTGCTGCTAGCCATCGCTGGCGGCGTTTTCTCACAAAGAGCAGCCGCAGAAACCATGCCTGAATGCGAAGCGCAGCTCTCTGCTCCAATGTCGCTTGCCTTCGCGCCAAGAAGCCACGATAAGCGACCTGGATCACGGTGGCTGCGTGATTCTGCTGGACGTAATCCACGTGTCCAAGAACCCATCGAAATCTCCTCTGAATTGTGATTGCCGCACGCTGTTTAGTCACATACCGCGTTTTTGCCAGGTGGCCACGGAACCATGCCTGAAGCTTGACAGCCGCATGCTTTTTGCGACTCAGGCTTTTGCGCAAGAGAAAACCACGAAAAGCAGCTTGTATTACCGTAGCAAAGTGCTTGCGTAGCTTGCCTTCCCTGAATTTGCGCTGGAGCCGGAGGACTGCCTCGTGGATCCGCTGGTATGTGTGCCTCGCGGAGTGACGCCTGTAGAAAGATTCCAGCTTGATGGCTGCCTTCTTGTACTTTTGAAAATTCTGCAGGGCGGCAGATGCCCGATAAGTTGTTTGGATCACAATGGCCGCATCGTTCATGTCTCGAAATCGACGGCGGGCGATCTGACCTCGAGTCCATGCTTGCAGGACCTTGGCGGCATTATGTTGCTTCTCCAGATGTCGTCTGCTGCGTCTTCCCCGACACCAAGCTTGAATGATGGAAGCTGCTCTTTGTTCTTCACTCAAATTTCGGCGTTGCAGGAAGCCACGGAACATTGCCTGAATGGCAGTTGCCGCCAAATGCCTTGTGGCAAGCTCCCTTCTCGCAACGTTGCCCCTGTAGACAGCTTGGATTCTGAGAGCAGCCGCGTCATAAGGTCTTCTTGAAGCCACATCCATATCGGCAAAAGGCAACAGACTAAAAATCTTTCGTGGTCCCCGGCCTTGAGTAACAGGTTGTTTACTAATGGCTTTCTCATCGTCCTTCTCAGATTTGCGCCTACAGAAACATAAGTGGGATTGCTCGAATATAGGAATCAATATGATGAGGAGAGGGGGGAAAGGGGGGTTATATATGTCATGAAATTTGGGGGGAACCTTGAAGGTTGGGAGGAATGGGGCATCATGCATTGAATACATATGGTCGTTTTATAAACCAGAGATTTAGGGACTTAGACGTGGGGAAAAAATGTTGTAAAAAAATTCAGCTGAAAAGTTTAAAGTCAATATGGAACGTTGGAAATAAAGTAACTGGAACGTTAAAAATAATGAAATAAGATTAAGATTCATCCTATTGTATCAAACTTAAACACTAAAGTGTTAGCCTCCAAAGAATAAAAAAACTAAAACTTACAGAAGAGACTGGAGCATCGCCCTCAACAGACGAGGAAAATCAAAAAGGAAATGGCTCGCAGGATCTGCAAAAACCTCCAAGATGTCTGATTCCTGCAAGTGGTGTACCCGGACACAGTCCAAGAGGCAGGCCGTGAATTCCGAGCGCTTTTCCCAGTCATCTTTCAGCCACTTGATTGCCGCATCCAAGACATCCTTTTCACTAAAGAGATAAAAATGGATGTATTTGTATAGCAGTCAAATCATGTTTTGTGAAAGTAGTTACCTCTCTACAATCAAGTTATCTTGGTCCAACAGGAAGTACATTTGGTCTCCCGTAAATTCCAAACAGGCATCAGCCAAGCAGCTACTTGTATCAACCATTCTGACTGCAATTATGTGAATATTTACATGTCTATGGATGTTTTCATTAGGTCAAAACAATCCATGTTGGGAACAAATTCAGGTACATAAACTGCATTATAAAGCTAGCCGCTACTTTACGATACTTACTTATTTCAAATAATGTAGATCAATAACACTACTTTGCTTAAAGAAAACATTTTTTAAAAACTGATGCAAATTCGGTTGTTTAGAAATTAAACAACACCGTCATCTTTTTTCCTTTTCAAAACGAATAGAATTAGAATTCAAGCACCTGCTTGCTGCTTCATGCACGTGCATTTAGTACAGCTCAAAACAATGCATTATCACGTGAATACTTATCGATTTTTTACCGAAGTATCTTACAATAGGTTTCAACATTTATAAAAATAAGTAAAATAATTTATTTATAATTAATTTTTACTGGACAGAAAACTTAAAATTTGGAAAATATGGAATAAGTAACAAACAAATGTTATTTTAATTGTTCATTTCCAAACAATTCCACGATTCTTTCAAACCTTGAGGTCATAAACAAAAATTGTTTCTCTGAAGTTATCTAAACACAACATTTACGAGATGTACACCAAAAGATGCTGCATTAATGAAAGATGGAATCAGAGGGAAACATAGGTTAATTTGTTCGGTTGTACCAAAAGTAGATTTTTACCTTAAGTTTCCGAATAGCTTGGAGACCATGAACTAACTTTGTTTCTGTACAATACAATAAATTAATGTAATCGTGTGTTACAAAAAACATTTTACCTTTAACTTTTTTTAAAAATATGTTTTATTTCGAAATAACTTTTTGTTAAAAACTAGCATTTTGCATAACATGGAAACGACTATATTTTTACAAAAAAATATAAATTGCAAGCATATAAAAATGGTGTAAGAATCTGTAAGTTAGTAACCTCACTAACGAGACTGGTTGTATTCCACAATAATTGGAAATTGCAAATAAGTCCTTTTCAGTATAAAAAGGTTCAATAAGAAAAATTAAACGTAATAAAAGATGCATAGATTATAAAACGAGAGAATTTTCATTCATTCACAAAATGGAAAGATAATTAAATGATAGTTACTGCATTAACAGTATATGTGGATTGCAAAAGTAAGCCGGTAATTGGTAACTAACAAAACTTTTTCTCTTTAACATAAGAATAGAAACTTAAAATATACTTAAAGAGGATAACAATCATCAGAAAGTTACTAATACTAAAGGTGAAACTTAAAACTTTCTCTTTGATGAATAAAAAACTATGAGAAGAATAGACCCATGGGCGTCTCGGGATGGACAAGATTTTGGGACTTGATTTATATTGGTTTGATAAGAATTTATGATAATTCCAAAACCGTTTCAAGAATGAAAACACTTTGGCTGAGAAGGTTATTCTTTGTAAAATGGTTCAAGACCATTTTCGAACTGGCCGTAAAACATATTTTAAAAGAATTTTCCAAAAGATATTTTCTTTTTAATGTGAAAACAATTTCCATTTCCACTGATGACTATAACATTTAAAGACAAAAAAATTAACGTATTCAAAATTAACGATGAAAAACTTTGCAAACATGTATACAAAATATTAGTTGAAAACTACTTACAGTTAAACTGTGCCAGTGTCTGAACGTTTTTCATGGATGATTTTATCCACGATTGTGGCAAACAGATACCGGACAACTTTCCAATCTTTGAAATCCCAACCGGAAAACCAACTAGGATGATAAAACCGTCCTCTGG
>JAQGAE010006446.1:0-10120 GCA_034696685.1 Julus scandinavius
ATGCACTTGCTGATCCATCAAGCTATTTTAAACAATTTTTATTTTTATTTAATCTCTTTTTGTTTGGCTGTGAGTGTAGTTTAAAATTTACCCATTGAAAGGGATAGGTTGTAATCCCCCTTAACTAAGTTCTACAAGTTCATACAATAATTTATAACACAATTTGTGCATGGCTTTCTATTAGGATTAAATATTTGAAGGCATTTAACCCTTCAGCAGTGACCAGAGCAACTTTGTTACCCATTAGGTACTGCAACGATAAATATATCTTTACCCTGAAAATAAGTTCTACTTCCGTTACCGTTACACTTCCGTATCACAGTCGCTGCTAATTCGAAAACAAAGGTGTCAAAACTTGCAAATCTACTTAATAGTTTAGTTGACATTTAATGGTTAAAATTAAATAACTTACATTGATCGGTAATTGACCAACCATAGGGTTGATGCCGGCCATGTTCAAAGTGTCATACAAAAAATGTTGAAATACATCAAGGATGTGAAACTCGGCAAATTTTGCGATGTTTAAATCTTTTAAATAATAAAATAAAAACATAAGAGCGAATATTAATTAAGAGGTGAATAACAGGTTTTATTCAACTTACTCGTGTTATCCATTTGCAAATCTATGGTGCCAGATTTACTAATGTTCTCAGTAGTAAGTGCAAAATCTGAATATCTAAATAAATGCAAAAGCTAAACATTTTAAACAGTATTTAAAAAAATTCTTGATGATTATATTTCCTTATAATTATTTGAAATCTTGTTTGGATAATTGATATTCCATAAATACGTTGTTAACAGATACCAAACGTGACATGAATCCATTGAACAAAATTACCTGTTATGGAAAACAGCTGAAAAATTGGATTTAATTCGCAGAATTCCTATGGCTCCCCCTTTTTCAAAAGCTCGTTGTCCATCGTCATAATCATGATACGATTTCTAATAAAAAAATACAAAAACTTTTTTTAAAGTGTATTTTAACCTTAAAATCTATCATAACTTCATTTATTTAATATGGCATGCGAAATGTATGACTAAGGCTAAGGTGCCTCTCTTTAACCGATTATTTGCGTATCAAATCTGACTTTGATAGTCAGTCTATGAAATACTATCAAAATTTGCAATCAAATGAGTGACTGAACAGCCTTAGGCGACTGGAACGTCATGTGTGATAATGGCTATGGCATTCAGTCACCTATGATAAAAACCATATGAGACTGTCTATGATTAAAAAAAAAATAATTCCAAGGTTAGATAAAAACTCTAAACGAAGGTTATATAATAATGGGAAATTTTGAAGAAACTTGACAGAAAATCTTAAGGACGTCTGAAGAAAATTAGATGCAGTACATAAGACTAAAAACAGAAAAGCTTAAGGGTGATTTGGCTATCAAGTTTGGCACATCAAGGTAATATGAACCTATTAAATAAAGCCCAGACATGACCCTTAATTGCTAAAAATCCGGCCTTGATGGAAATATAAATTATATGTGATATGATTTCTCATATGTTTAACATACTAATAACCAACCATATGTATGATTTCTGGATCAATATAGGATAAATACTGTGCTCCTAGTTGTCCAAAATCCTCGTTTATGGTAATCAGTTGAATTCCACCAATTGGTCTTCCCATTGTGTAAGTGTATAAAATAACCTGAGAGCTTGGAAGTAAAGCTAGCAGCACCACAACACTAAAATTAAAAAAATGTGAAACATTTTAAGCAAACATCTAATATTTAAAAATACCTTATGTTTAAGAATTCTAGGCTACATTAGGAATGATAAATGTGTTAACTTATGATTGGAAAAAAGTTATAAAAGAGGCTTTAAAGCTTAAAATATAGCAAAGATTCAGGATTTAGGTTAATCCCATGAGTAATCCAAAAAAAATGGTAAATTACAGACATTTGTCAAATGACACTCATGGTGACCCTCTTAGCAACATATATGGCCCTCACGACCACTTTTTGGTCACATACTGTATTTCAAAGAACCATTGCTAAACACTGTCATGGCACAGTGAGACTAACCAGTTCTGCATTTTCCTGGAAATCACGGAGAACCGCAAAAAAACCTGTCAGGAATCGAAACCAGGTCTCCCAATTTCAGATTGAATTCCATTTCCATGCCTTTTCAATATGAAATTGCTATTTTGTTTTAATAAATTTGTTGAGTAAAAATTGAAATAACTTTTTTGTTCGTACGTTTTTTGCATATATTTGTCAAAAATTGGATTTACTTTCATTAAAAAACAAAAATTACGAATTTATGAAAAAGATTTTTTTTGTGGCCACCCTGTACACAGCATTTCTAAACTTCCAGTTTCCATACATAGTGTGCAAACAGTCAAGTTTAAGCTAAATACAGGTGATTATATAGTATATGCCCATACATAAATGTGTTCAAACACTTTGGCCTTATGGTCATACATGCACTTTAATGGTCATGATGTCCAATTTATGGTCCACACATTGCTTATAGGTAGATATATTTTTTTCTACAAGGCAAGTCAAGAAAGTATGCCTACCCTGGAAAACGGTATAAACTGATGAAAATCCTCAACATTGTGGGATACAGCCTATGCCAAGAAATACCAAGACCAAATTCTTTCCACCAAGTCCCTAAATTCGATTTCTTAGCACTGTAGCCCAGTTCAAGATCCATATCACAGTTTTTCAAGCTTTCAGAAACGTGGGGCACAATTTCATCATCAGCATTGGATCGTCCATCTTTTTCAACTTCTGCCTCGACAAAATCCCCACTACAAATTCGGAGAAAAACTCCCTCCAAGGTATTTTCGTTGTATTTCTTCAGAAGGTTGTCAGTGGTATCCTCTGCTGCCATTGTACAGCCGTGTACCATGCCCACCTACACCCCATCAGGATAAAAAAAACACAAGCATGTATCCCATTAATTATTCGTAAAGGACTTAGTAGGCCAATTTAAGCTGAAATAGCACTTACTCTGTCTGCAAGACGAGCTTCTTCGATGTAATGGGTCGTCAAGATGATACTCGTGTCCTGCTTTCTGATCAGTTTAGTAAGGTGCTCCCACATTCTAAAAAATTTTGAAAATTCAACGGGGTCAGTGGTCATTTAATGGCTTACGCTTCCTTAATGCCCTATTTTAACAAAGTCCAAGACTGAGGGAAAGTCGATTTGCAACATTACTCACGTAAAACATGTGCATGTAAGGGTTTGTAACTTTGTAACATACCGCAAAATATACGTGATTTAGGGAAAGTAAAAATATTAACTCGGCCACATCCAACAGGAACCATTTTTTTCCTCTTTGACCTCTTTGCATTATTTCGATATTTATTTTTTGAAGTTGTTATAAAAACAAACCCATGTGCCAGTAATTTTCCTTTAGTCTTTTAAATGATTGAAAATTTAAGAATTGGTTAATCCCATAAGCATTGTTAATTCCATTGTTAATTCCACAACCATTGTTAATTCCATAAGCATTGTTAATTCCATTGTTAATTCCACACTGTTAATTCCATGACCATTGTTAATTCCATAAGCATTGTTAATTCCATTGTTAATTCCACAACCATTGTTAATTCCATAAGCATTGTTAATTCCATTGTTAATTCCACACTGTTAATTCCATGACCATTGTTAATTCCATAAGCATTGTTAATTCCATAAGCATTGTTAATTCCATTGTTAATTCCACATTGTTAATTCCATAGCCATTGTTAATTCCATAGCCATTGTTAATTCCATAGCCATTGTTAATTCCATAGCCATTGTTAATTCCATGACCATTGTTAACTCCATGACCATTGTTAACTCCATGACCATTGTTGATTCCATAACCATTGTTGATTCCATAACCATTGTTAATTTCATAAACATTGTTAATTCCATAAACATTGTTAATTCCAAGAACACAGTTAATTCAATTTATTAATTCCATTGTTAATTCCACATTGTTAATTCCATAGCCATTGTTAATTCCATGACCATTGTTGATTCCATAACCATTGTTGATTCCATAAGCATTGTTAAATCCATAACCATTGTTAATTCCATGGCCATTGTTAATTCCATAAGCATTGTTAATTTCATGACCATTGTTAATTTCATGACCATTGTTAATTTCATAACCATTGTTAATTCCATAACCATCGTTAATTCTATGACCATCGTTAATTCCATGACCATTGATAATTCCATGAACATTGTTAATTCCACCAAAAATCGTATTTTAATGTTATTAGCAAGGGTTTAAACGATAGGGCCTTAAAGTCATGACAACCTTTGTGATAGTGATTAAAATGGAAATTTAGTTCAGTTTTTAAAAATTTATTTCGTGGCTTTTAAGTGAAAAAAAACTTATCTAGCAAATCAGTGCAACTTTGCTATTCCATAACTATTAATAATTTTTAAAATGTACATGCTATAAATATCTGCAATAGAATATATAATACTAACAACTTATCACATTAGTATTCCACATTAATAATAATGAGTCAAAAGAGTTGGCCTAAAGTAACCTGATACGACAATCGTGATGACAGAGAATTTAAGGAAACATTAAACGTGTAGTAAAGTATTTTTATTGAAATAATACATTTTATTTAAATTTGTCTTACCTTTGTTTCGTAATGACATCAATACCAACTGTAGGTTCATCGAGAATGATGAGTTTAGGATCATGAATTAAGGAAGCTGAAAACTGCACTCTACGCAACTGACCTCCACTAAAAATTCAATACAGGATTTTAAAATATATCTGAATTTTTAAAATTTTTGAATGTTTAAGTAAAAGGTTGTCAGTCATCCAAGTTTTACCTTAATTGGCATGTAAGGGTATCCTTCGGTGGCAACCTGAGTAAGTCGATGAAATATTCAGTTTTGGATTGGATTTCCTTAGGTGACATCCTGAAAATAGTGCCGAAATAGTGAAGATATTCACCAATGGTCATCGTCAAATAGACATTTGCTTCCTTAGGGAAAAAAATCCAAAACAAAGCATCTAAAATATTGTACTTAAATTGAACTTTTTATAAATTAATTGTGGAAATTTGGTCACCTGCGACATATATCCAACAGTTGGACCAGGAATTCCACTCTCTTTGCTTCCTGGAGTATGCCCTAGCACCGTAATGGACCCTTTGTCCAGTTTCAACTGCCCCAACATGCATCGCAACAATGTCGTTTTTCCACACCCACTAGGACCCAACAATCCATATCTGCAACGAAATTCAATTTTTTTTAAAATTAAATTTTCAACACAATCTACACCCTGCAATATTCTTGTAGCAGAAAATGTACATATCTAATTGTTATACTTTTTTTAATTGGTATAATTTTATATTTTGAAACATGTCAAAAATTACCTTGAAATTGCAATCTGTCAATTCGTATATTATTGAAGACCTGATATTAAATTCGGCATTCATAAACTTACGAAATATCCTTACACAACACATAACTTATTTGACAAAAAAGTGCACGTTTTCAAGTTTTAGTATAAAGTCTGAGCTCTATTTACGTCATCATTCTGACGCTGAATATAGGGGGGAAATAGAAAATAAATAATTAAAAAACTTGTACTATCAGGCAGGATTATAATTATTTCATTTCCATTGATACTACCTTGGTATATTGCCCTTAAATACTGTTGCCAAGTTCAGCAATTCTGTGTGTGTTCTAGAACCTTCACTTTTAATGAAGGTTGCATAACTAATAAGACAAGCATAATTTTAGGGTTAAGTACATATGCTAATGTGCAGACAATGTTGGTGCATTTGGTTAATTTTAAAATCCTATTAAAAATTTGCAATCTAATTAAAACGTTTTAAATAGGGGACCTTTCTCTATTTTTCAAGATGGTTTATTTGGGACATCCCTAGTACATAGGACCTAATCTTAAACAATTTCAATAAATGCATTACCATGGGGTTTATATACTGTATTCTTCACCACCCTTATTAATATGTGATATTAGCTTTAATGTTTGGGGAAAACGTTGCATCACTGATAATAAATTAAAATACTTTGGCAAGAAGATTATAAATTCGATTTATCAGCAAATGACAATTTGATATATTAATTTTTTTAGTTTGGTTGCTTATGAAAGTTATAAATGGAAAAAAGTGAAATATACCCTGGCCTACTTTCATTTTTTGACATACAAAAATGGTTTCACTGATGGTAGGTTGGGTTTCAAAGTTTAAAAAATTTTAACTTTACAAACAATTTGTAACTAGTACAAGAATCTTATTTTAAACCAGCAATTTTTAAGGTGAATTGACCTCTCATCTTGCTATTTACATTGACAATTCAGTCGAGTTATCGAGTTAAAGGCTAAAACTGAAATGTGCTTTACCCTTTGGTGATTAAAAGTGAATTATCTATACGTGAAGCTGATAACCACGGTTTTTACACCAAAAATAAAACCAATTATTCAACTTAATCAATTTAATAAAGCAATGTAAATAACACGTTTTGAAAATTGGAATTCACTGACCCATAACAAGTTTTGAAAATCGGAATTCACTTATCCATAACATTTTTTAAAGGAAAGTTGTTTCAGTAAATATGGCTATTCTGAATTTTCATAATTTTTACAGAATATTAGAACCAAACATCTTAAATGTGTTTAATATTGTTCGCCAAAACCATAAACAACGAATGCAAAATGACAATTTCGAAAGAAATTTCGGAATAATTGGTAAAATAAAGTAACCCACAAGTTTAGAAAAGATTGAAAATTTTGGATAACGAATATTTTAATTAAGTTTATTATTAGTTTTTATTAAAGCATTAAAGAAAGTTGGAAAACTACACAAATTAGTTTGTATAAATTTTGAAAAAAGTGTAGTTAATGGGTGCACGATAATTAAATTTGGATATATATATATTGGACAATCTAAGTTTCATCTCAAATGTGGATAATATTGTTTACCAAAACCATAAACAACGAAATCAAAGTGACAATAATGACTCAGAAATAAACTACTGAAACACGTGGAAATCACGAAAACAACATCAATATAGACAAACACAAGCAAGAAGAAACTAGCATCAGATGTCTTGTTGAAAATTTGGAAAGAAATTTTGGAATAATTGACAAAATACAGTTACCCACAACTTTAGAAAAGATTGAAAAGTTTGGATAACGAATATTAATGAAGTTTATTATTGTTTTTATTAAAGCGGAAAGATGGGGAAAATACACAAATTAGTTAGAATAAATTTTAAAAATTGTAGTTAATGGGTTCATGATAATTAAATGGATTTTACTCCCAAAATTTGAATTTCTATGCTAAAAACCTAGAAAAGTATACCATGTTGTAGGGAGTGTAAAATCCATATACACCAAAATGTGCACAATTTAATTTATGTAGTCTCTCCATATTACTATTCGGATATATGGAATTTACTCCCCAAAATTGAATTTCTAAGCTAAAAACCTAGAAAAGTATACCATGTTGTAGGGAGTGTAAAATATACATAAACACCAAAATTTGCACAAACTAATTTATGTAGTCTCTCCATGTTGCTATTCGGATTATTGAATATATTTAGTCTTGACACTTACATGTTTCCTAGTGGTACTGTTAAGTTCAGATGAGTGAATATCAGCTTTGGGTTTGATACATTTCCGAAATATTTTTCACCACCTCGGATGTCCACTGCAGCAGTTGGTAAAGTCGAAACCATCGCTTAAAAGCTTGCAAACTGAGAAAGAAATGTTATGTCACCCACTAACGATTATATAATAGAATCCAGGAAAGAATTTTTTTTAAGGTGCGTCGGTTGGTTTAAGAAAATGACAAGAAAATGTATCGGTGGCAGATGAACATGCCTGTTTTATATTCTAAATCTTAAACCAGTTTTTCGTGTGTGGTTTGTGTGTGTGTGTTTATGTGTGACGAAGGGATAATTTAGCGTTATGAATCTGACAAATAAACTGGTACAAACTTCGTTGCGCACGTGCGCTTTTTTTATAATTTTGTTTTTCTGCATAGCGTCAGAGAAATTATCTAAAATGGTGATTCAAGGTCCAAGGGTGCAATATATACATATAAACATCAAAAGTTGACTCACTGGCCAGCTGTTCCCAATATCCAAAGGTTTAGTACGGGGTTGTCAAACTTCCGGTCCCCAGTAATGGTTCAAGGAAAGATAAGTGGTATAGTAGAAGTCTTAAATCACTGCGGCACTAAAAGGCCTACATATAGCAAAAATTAGGGTCCTGGAAATGACACCATGTACTGGGGGGGAAGGGGAAGAGGGAGAGAGCAGAGGCTCCGCTTAACCCCCCCAATCCTTGACCCAACTATTTATTTTTAATTTAAGAATTCTAAGTTATTAATTACAATAATGGATGTCAAATGTTATTTTTTGCAGAAACATGAGCTGGCCCCGTTCCAAAGAACGAAGAAGGAACAAGTACGAGTTGTGCGCAAGCGCCTTATCGAACCACATTTTTGGAGGCTTTGTCAAAGTATGAGGTTTGAAACTGTGCTGGGAAGTAATTGAGTACATTGAACAAGCAAAACAGTACCGAGTACACAGTGTAGTTGAATTACCAAGTGCACTCAACATGTATAAGTTAAAAGTAATTAACTACCAAATGTACTCAATAAGTATGAGTACAAATGAAATTGAATACAACTGTACTCATTATATAGCTAAGAGTACGAAAGTAATTGAATACAACTGTACTCAATATGTACTACGAGTACAAAAGTAATTGAATACAACTGCATTCAATATGTTTGAGTGCAAAAGTAATTGAATACAACCGAACTCAAAATGCATGAGTACAATGCACTCGATTATAAAATGTACTCAAAAATAGGTGGTTACAAATGCCCTTGAGTATTAATGTAATCTGAAAATATGAGTAATAATTAAATCGAGTATGAATAGAAATACTTTTATTTAAGTATTTGAGTAATGAGTAAAAGAGTACTAAATATAAAGAGTAATTGAAGTTTCAAATGTACTCAACAGGTATGAGTACACTGCACTCGATTATAAAAATGGGCTCACAATGGGTGGTTACAAATGCCCTTGAGTAATAACGTATTCTGAAATTATGAGTAACAATTAAATCGAGTATGAATAGAAAAACTCTTAAGTAATTGAGTACACTGAATACATTTGAGTAACAAAAATAAATAACTTAACACGAGGGTCATCCTAAAAGCTAATGTATCCTAATTTCTATTGTTATCAGATGCACTGTTCTTTTTTCCCTTTATTTATATTAACGTTTTGTTTACATGGGCACGTCTTTAAATTTAATTGGTTCTGCTTGTGTACAATAAAACCTACTGTGTATAAAATAAATTGAGTTCCCTAAACGATACTTTTGCAATCCACTATACTCATATCTAGTACTCATAGCCCTGAGTACAATTTGCCCAAGTCTGATTACAACTTTTACTAATTTTGTATGATTACTGATTACTTGTACTCTGCTCACTGTGGAGTTTTTTATGAAAAAAACAACTGTGTATTTTAGATGAAAAAACGTCTTTTTTTCTAAGGACGTGTATTGGAAATTAAAATGAGTTTCAGATGCTAAAATGATATTTAAGGTATCGTAATTGTTGTTAATTGTCTTAAAAAAATGGCCCAGTCATAAAATTGGTCTTAAAATAAGACCATGTTTTTACTGTGTAACATGAAAGCATATACCTGTAGCTCTGCGATTATACCCATGAGGTAAGAATGTTAGCTCTATATTTAGATTAATTTATGTCTGTCATTAATGCATATTTGATCACACCTGGAAATTGTTAGTATTAAATTGAAGGCTAAATTCTAAATATCATACTTATGCATTGTACATCTACGTGCTTTGTGAGTAAATAATCATAAGTTGAATACAGCAGAAAATTTGCATATAAATTGACTTCCTCGTACGTTTGTAAAAAATTTGAACTATACATACACTTGAGTGCCAAAAAATCGACTCACCTGCATGAACCAAGTAAAAATGAGTTTTTTCTCAGCAAACAAATGTCCGATTTAAAATCGGAAAAATGTGTTTTGTATACAATTTATTCCTGTTTATAATCCGCCTAGTGTGAAAAGAATTTCTGCTGAATTTCTCTGGAGAATAGCCTGCCACTCGTGCGTCT